>RJWJ010017977.1:0-32247 GCA_004363605.1 Indri indri
GGGGGGGGGGGGGGGGGGGAGGGCACGGCTGAAAAGCTGCGTTTAGCCTGGTCCCATGGGGACCTCTGGAGCCAGCGAGTAAGTCCCGCCTTGCGGCAAAGGTGAGCAGCCCTTTGTGTCCCATGTAAGCTATGGGATGCCTTGGTTTGAGGGTAGGAGGTTTACCAGGAGGGTTCTTGGGCCAGCCTGTGGGAGGACAGCTCTCTCGGAAAAGGATGTCACCATGAACTCTTAGCAGACAACCCTCATAGCAGCAGGGGGTGGGTACAGCAGCAGGCAAGGGGATCTGGGGGAGGGACAGGTCCAGCAGCATCTCCTATAGGTTGTGACGTTGGATTCATCCCTAATTGGCTGTGTGACCTTAGGCAAGCCACTTACCCTCTCTGAGCCCAGATTTCACCTCTACACTGCCTGTGTGGCAGGCACCTTGCTAGGCTCTGAGGATAAAATGGGGAACATGACAGAGGCTCTCTGCCCTCAGGGAGCAAGGCCAAGGGAGCAGGCATGAAACTGGTGTCAGGGCAGTGTCACAAAGAAGCAGAGAGTTCTGGGAACCAGAGCCTACTGGCGGTGCGGGTGGGGGTCTGGGAAGGCTTCCTGGAGGAAGAGGCGTCTAATTAGGGACCCTGTGCACATGTGGATCCTGACGTCACTCAGGGAAAAGAGAAGGTGACTGGCAATTCTCCGCGGGTCTCTTTCCCATTCTGGCGGTGGGGGCAGGGGTTCTTCCAAATCCAGACCCCCTCCCTGTCTTGCCTTGGAGGGGGAGCTGCTGGTTGGAAACCAGTCCTGACAAAGCAGTCTGGGATCTCCAGGATGAGTTAGGAGCTGCAAGGAAGGGGTGGTGGCGGGGTCCTAGTGCTGAGAACGCACGGCATTTGGGAGGAAGAGCCAGCCGAGGCTGGAGGGGCCGGCGCCCTGGTGGGGGGCAGTGGCTGCGGTCCCGGGGGTGGGCAGGGGACGATCATGCAAGGCGGTGGCGAGGGGTGTGGACTTCGTGTCCTGAGCATCTGGACGCCGGGGGAGGTTTGGCGTTTGCTTTCTTAGGCATAATTTACATACGGGAAAGTACGCAAATCTCATGTGAAAACGAGACACATGTTTACATATGTACACGCCGTGGAATCACCCGTATCAAGATACAGAACGTTTCCAGGCCCCCAGAGAGCACCCTTGCACCCTTCCTGGCTATTCTACCTTCTAGCACCATAGAGTAGTTTTGCCTGTTTCATAAAAGTTTTGCCTGAATTTCATATAACTGCAATTTTACAGTATCTGCACTTTTAGGTCCTGCTTGGTTTTCGTACCACAATGCCTGTGGTATTTATCCTTATTTTTGCATGTCATAGTACAGGCGGTCCCTTACTTACAACGGGGACGCCCCATCATAAGTTAAAGGTATCGTAAGCTGAAAATGCATCCAATACCCCAGTAAACCCATCATGAAGTCAAGACCGTTGTAAGCCAGGGACCGTCTGCAGTTTGGATTTTTCCCAGATTGTTGTATTATATTCCATTACATGAATTTATTTATCCAGTGCGCTGCTGATGAGCCTTTGGGTGGCTTCTGGGTTTTTGATTATTAGAGGTGAAGCTACAGGAACATTTGCATACAAGTCTTTTGTGGACCCAAGCGCTGATTTCTGTCGGGTAAATTACCCAGGAGTAGAGGTGCTGGGCTTTGGGTTCAGCTTTGGTAGGTCCTGCCAAACGGTTTTCCGAAGTGTTTGTGCCAGTTTAAAAGCAGTTTTAGTTACAAATCCTTGTCAGCACTTGCTGATGTACTTGGCCAGTATGGTAGATGGGAGCAGTGTAGTACCTCACTGTGTTTTTAATTTATGTTTTCCCAACGACCGATGAAGCTGGGCTTCTTTTCACGTGCTTAGTGATCATTTGGAGATTTTTTTCTCTGTGTGCCTGGAACGTGCCCGCTCCAGTCTTGTGTCCGTAAAAGAAAAAACAAAACAAAACTGGGTTGTCTTTTCTTACTGATTTAGAGTTCTTTCTATATTCCAGAGAGAGTCCTTTGTGAAATGTACATGTGTATGTATGTGTACGTGTATGTGTATATATTAATATATATTATTATTTTTTTGAGACAAGATCTCACTCTGTCTCCCATGCTAGAGTGCCGTGGCGTCAGCCTAGCTCACAGCAACCTCAAACTCCTGGGCTCAAGCCATCCTCCTGCCTCAGCCTCCTGAGTAGCTGGGACTATAGGCACGCACCACCACGCCTGGCTAATTTTTCTAATTTTTGTAGAGACAGGGTCTCGCTCTTGCTCAGGCTGGTGTGTGTGTGTGCATGTGTGTGTGTGTATACATAAAATTATATATATATAACATTTACATATATATATATATACGTATTTTTAATCCCAGTCTGCGGCTTCCATGTCACTCTTAATGATTTCTTCTGCTGAACAGAACTTTTCCTTAAGATCAATTTATCCCACGGTTTCTTCTAAAAACTTCGTTATTTTACCTCACTGAAAGATTGTGTATGGGATGCAATGTTTACGTTGGTGTTTCAGAAAGTCGACGCCTGCTCCAGTGCGGACGAGGCCACGAGGAGGCTGATGGGGTCCTCCGGGCAAGACCGGGTGGTGGCGTGGACTGGAGCAGGGGGACAGTGGCCCCAGGGAGTGGCTGGGGAGAAGTGGAGGGTGTGGAGAGAGGTGTCACAGCAGATCGAATAGGACTGGGTGATCTCTTAGCATCGTTCGGGACACTTTCTATTTTAAAAAACGCTGTGTCATGAGTCCCTGGGCTGGACCAGCTTGCCAGGCCTGTGCAGCCTCTCCCCACACTGGGCAGGCCCGAGTGACTGCTAGTTTTTTGATGCCTGCCGTGCGGTCCTTTTGGCAGCCTGTAGCCAGGAGATCCTGCCTGTGTAGCATCCTTGGGCTAAAGCAGTTTTTACGTTATATAAATAAGTATATATCTGTATGTTATATAAAATACGTAGTGCATATAATCATGTGTATGAGTATATACACATATGCACACATATACACACACATGTACATATGTATATGTTGCATCCTGAATCAGGAACCCCAAGTTTTAGGTGTAATCCTGACTGGCAGGTGTCCCACCTCTGGGTTAGGGAAAACACTCTTCTCTCTCCTCGTTCCCGTTGTCCTGCCCCCAAACCCCAGCAGACTCGCCTTATTTTTGGACTTAGCATTTGTCACGAAGGTGCTGTGGTTTAATGATCCAGGAATGAATCCACTTTGGAGGTTTTTATTTTTTCCAAGCACCTAAGGAGTGCTTACAATTGGTTATCACTATGACTCGGGGTGGGGGGGTTGGGTCGCTCCTGGTAACCGTTGGTAACCACTGGGCAGGGGCAGAGGACGCTGAGCATCCTCCACTGTTTTAGGCTGGGCTCCCCCAGAAGCAGCCCTGAGGCAAGGACGGGCATGTGAGTGGTTTTGAGGGGAGCTGGCCCTAGGCAGCACTGTTGGCTGAGTGTGGAAGGTGAGATAGGGGAGGCAAGGAACTAATACAGGGACTGTTATCAAGACCATGTTGTGGGGGCTCACACCTGTAATCCTAGCACTTTGGGAGGCTGAGGCAGGAGGATCGCTTGAGGCCAGGAGTTCAAGGCCAGCCTGGGCAACATAGCGAGATCCCATCTCCACAAAAAAATTTTTTTAAAACGAAGACCACACACCTCAGACTTTTCCCTCAGAGAGGGGGTCTTTGGTGGAGAGCTGCTCCAGAGCATTGACTCAGTTCAGTTCTGGCCTGAGCTGCTCCCATAGCCCAACACCAAGCCCTTAGCCAGAGAACTGTAGATGTCCTCAGTAGGCCAGAGGGGAATGCTTTGGGCATAGGGCAGGGCACCGATGGTGGCCGCACCCTCCTGGACAAACACTCGGATGCTGTGATGCTCACATATTCGGAAATTCAGTTCATGGATTCAGAAATTCAGTCTAACTTTTTGCTTTAACTTCTTTGGCATCACGGATTTTTTTTTTCCCTTATTACAAACATTCATTTTATCAGACGGCAGCACAGCAAAAGAATCAAGAGAGTTGGCTTCCTGGTCTTAGTGTCTCTGAGCCTCAGTTTTCTCATCTGTAAAATGGGGGTAAGATACCAACCAGCCTCAGTGGTTGTTGGGAGAAATAAGTTTTTGTCTGTGAAGTGGTTCCCACAGAAACCAGCTACACAGTCACAGAAACTTCTCTTGTTATTATTATATAAAATTTAAAAATTATAACTAAGCCAAGAGAGTAACATGACCCATAGTCTTATCTTCCCTTACTTATAGATAACCTTTGTAAACATTTTCATATACATTCTTCTAATATTTTCTCTAAGTATCCATATATTCAGATTTGTACACCCATCAGTGTGAATCTATATAAAACAAGAAGTGGATCTTCATGTCCACATTGTACTTAGACATTTTAAAATCTTACTCTTACCTATTTATTCGGCCGGGTCGTACATTCGCAGATGCAAGACGGAAAGCTGCCCGAGAGTGGACGGGGATAAATCTGCCCCCCGTCTGCCTCCCTCCGTCTCCGAGGGAATGGATTTAAAACCGATTTTTAATTACATTTTATTTTTTTCCCCCCGAAACTCTTCGTAACCACTTTTAGCTAAAAGTGTCAAAGATTTGACTGTTCTCATTATAACTCATTATCTACCAATCAGTGAACCCTGAGACAATTCCTCGCAGGTGGCAAAGGTTGCCCTAGAAATTGAACTGTGTGTCCCCAGTGTGTTATGTTCCTGCTGCCTGTGTGCCAGCGTGTAAGGATGAGGGACTTGGGGCGTTGACGGAGCGGTGGCTGATCATCGAAGCCATGGCGCTGCTCATTCTAAACCACAAGCGTAATGAGTCGCTCCATTCCTTGGAGCCTCTGTTAAGCAGAACCCTTCATTAACCCAAGGCCTCTACTTTACCGGCCTCATGGCGATGTCCCCTGCGTTTAAGGCAGAGGGACAAACAGGTCAAAATAAACCATTCTCAGCCATTACCGGAGGTCACACATAGCTCCTTACGATGGGTGAGTAATTAGCAGTTAAACAAGGTTGGGCCTGGGTTTGGGGACGGCCAGTCCAGTGGCTCACGTCTTCTTGTGTTGAGAAGGTGAGAGCAATGTTAGAAGATCGAGGCTTTGAGTGCCAGCTCTGCCTGTTTCCACCCGTATTATCCCCTCTCTCTGAGCCTCAGTTTCCACTTCTGTATAATGGGACTGCACCATGCTGTCCAGCAGAACTTTGTACCCAGCCTCGCGTGCCTGTTGAGCACTGGAAATGAAGCTTGTGCGACTAAGGCACTGAATTTAAACTTTTATATAATTTCAATGAACTGATATTTAAATTTTAGTAGCTACTTGGAAAGAATAGTACCAGGACCAACCTCACGGGATTTGATGCTGTTAATTAAATGGCTGCTGTTAAATGCCTAACCATTGGGAATGGAGAATTAGGCCTCTGGTGGCCCCTCGAGGGTGGGGCAGCCCAGACTAATAACCTTACAGAGGTCTGGGCTTTCAGGTTATTCCGGCAGCCGCTCAGCTCAATGCTGCCTCCTACAGGAAGCCCTCCTCGTCTCTCCTTAGCTGAGGTAAGCCCTATATTTGTTTCCAATGGCTGCTGTAACAGATTCCACGGCTTAGTGGCTTAAACAAATTTCTCACTTTATAGTTCTGGAGGTCCGAGCCTAGTACGGGTTGGCAGGAGTGGATTCCTACTGGAGCTCCGGGGAGAATCCAGTTCCTCGCCTTTTCCGGTTTCTGGAGGCCGCCACGTTGATCGGCTTGTGGCCCCGCGTCGCTCTGATCTGCGTCTCTGTTGTGCATTTTCCCTGACTCTGACCTTCCTGCCTCCTCTTACAAGGTCGCTTAATCCAGGATAATCTTCCCATTTCAAGAGCCTTCTCCGAATGACATCTGCGGAGTCCCTTTTGCTGTGTAAGGTCACATAGTTGCAGGTTTTGGGGATTAGGACCTGGACACCTTCGGGGGGCATTTTTCTGTCTGCTACCAGCTCATCTTCCCGTGCGTCTCCGTCGTGGCTCTGAGCCCCCCCAACGCTGCCGTGGTCACCACCTGTGGCCGTGCCTGCCTTCCCACCAGACCATGCTCCAAGGACAAGGACCTTCTGCCCTAAAACTTGCCAGAACATCCGCTCCGAGCCCAGTGCGTCCTGTGCCACGCCAGCGTTAGAACTGGGGCTTACTAAGTGGTTGACTTCTGTAAATCACGTTGTTTGTCCAAACCTCAGTTCATCTGTTAATACCTGTAAAATGGGGTTCATAATACTGTCAACCCCACGGGGGTCATTGCCTAGCACTTGGGCGGCACTTGATAGCACAGCAACTGATGAAACACGTGGAGGATGAACAGGGGGTTCCAGAGCGAGACCACCTGAGCTCAAATCCTGGCTCCACCCCCACGCGGGCAGTTGCTAAACCTCCCTTGTCTTCATCCATCCAATGGGCCTATCGCGAGACTCACCTCCGAGGGTGGGTTGAATGGGGATGTTCAGTGAACATGCTGTCTTGGACAGAAATGAGGGCTCTGTTAGTAGTGATGTGAGGCTGGAATTCTAGTTCCAGACTTTCCCGGGGCCCAGCACTTGCAGATCGAAGGACAAAGCAACCCAGTAAACTTGGAACAGGTCGTTGAGTTCCCTTGTTGGTGGTTAGGGCAGGTGTGTTTCTTTAGCTACACGGAGGCCTGGGTTCTGCGCCAGGAGTGGGCCTGTCGTCATGCCCCGAGGCTGGGAGTGCCAGGCCCTGACAGGTTTATGGGGGTCCTGGACGTCACAGGAGGAGGAGAAGCCAGCTGGTTGCCCGATGGGCGTGGGCAGTACGGCATCCCTCCTGGGAAAACCAGGCGAGGACTTGTGAGCCGTCACTGCGGGAGTACTGGCACAGAGAGCACAGAGACGGATGATGGGTGTGGTGGGGTGGGGTGGGTGCTGTGCAGAGAGGTGAGGCTGCTCACATCCCTGGGACACCGGTTCCATCTCAACCACCCTTTAAGGCTTTTCTTGCACCCTGGGGCAGGAGGATGCTGTTTGGTGTTTACATTTCCTGGCACCTCCCTCCCCTTCTTTTAACCAAGACCTGTGAGATGATGGGCTGGATGGATCGTTGGCCAGGCTTGTAAAAAATGTCCACGTGCCCTGTTCCCCTTCCTTCCCCTCTCCCTAGCTGTGAAACTGGGGTACAATTTGAGAACAGATAAAGGCAGATTCCTCTGAAATCACTTTTTCTCTTGGATTTTTTCATTAGAGAGCTAGTCCTTTGGATCTTAAAAATTTAGACAATCCTCTTGCCCCCTATAAAATCCCACCAACTCGTAAATACCCTTTCGAGTCTTTGTATTCTATTTGCTTGCACATTCATTTATCGTGTATTTGTAGAAACCTACCATGTGCCAAGTCTGCTGGTAAATGGTTTACATGCACCATCGCCTTTAATCCTCAGACACCTTTGAGGTAGGTGTCATTGAACTTACTCATGAAGAAACTGAGCTTTGAGAGGTGAAGTGGCTCGTCAAAGGCACTACAGCTACTGTGTTCGCTTAGAAGACATTTATCCACTCAACCAATTTGTGCCAAACTCCCCATGTCCATTAGGAAGTATGGGTTAAATAAGTAGGTTTTTATTATTTTTTACGTAAAAAAAAAAGAGGAGATTAATTCAGAGCGCAGTGGCTCAACTATGTCATCAAGGTCTTTCCAATGTCATGATCCTTAAAGTGTTGGCTTGTGGCCTCTTGGTCCCAAGATGGTTGCCATGGCTCTACGCATCATATCTTCATTCCAGGTAGGAAGAAGGAGAGACAGCACCACAAACCACCTACAGCAGAACAAAAGCTCCCTATAAGTCTTCCCCATTTCCTCTTATGTTCTTATATATTTTTGGTCAGAACTGGGTCACATGGCTATTTTTAGCTGCACAGGAAGCTGAAAAAAGCTAGTCTCTGACTTGTCAGAAAGGAGGGAAACTACCTGAGAGCCCACATCTGTACTATTGACTTCAACACCATGCTCTTTCCACTGTACTGGTAATTTCCCTGTTCAAATTAAACAACAAAAAAAGCATGAAATTTTATCATATCCACTTAACCCTGTACCATTATTTTATTTTTAAACGTTTCCCTTTTTGAAAAGTTAAATAAATTTATTTAAAAAGGAACCTTTCAAAAAAAATCTCTATTGTACATAGAAAACCAGTGTCACTTGCCTTCAGTAGAAAATAACAGTAAGAAACTAAATACAATGAAAATGAAATGATATTTTAAACCTGCTGCTACTGCAGCAGCTGATGGTTTGAGCTTGATGCTGTTTTCTCTGTGTTAGATTGGGAGATTAGCAGATAATGGAGGTGGAGGTGTTAAAGTCATAGTGTCACCAAGCAGAGACCGTCTCGGGGACTTCCGAAGGCTCCCGTGAGAATAGAAAGGAAACAGCTTTCACACAGTGTCATTCAAGGCACCTGAATGCTGTGCCCGGATTTCAGAGCATCCTGTTACCTAAAACCATCTGTGTCCCAGGTGGGCGGCTTCCTACCTCTGAGGAACTCAGCACTCTGCCTTACCTGCGCCAGGCATCCGGTAGGTTCTGGGGCGGGTGACTCAGACTGAAGGTCCCTGTGCCCTGGGTGGGGTGTGGTGGTGGGTGGGCATCTTACAAGGGAGAGAGCCTCAGGCTTATCTCTGATATGAGGCATTTCGATCAGGCGAATTGCCCAGGAGGGTTGGAGGTCACTTTGGCCTGGGAAATCAGCATAGGCTTCCTGGAAGAGGCCGCATTTAAACTGCTCTAAAAGGATGGGTAGGATTCCGGCAAATAGAAATTGTGCGCTGGGTGAAGGGCTGTCCATGTAGAAGGGAAAAGATGAAAAGGACATTCAAGTCATGGGACCCATTCGAGGATCTGGGAGTGTTGGTCAGGGGCCTGCAGTATAGACGAGATTAGTTTTAGGGGGACCTTGAGTACTTGCCCGATGCAAGGGACAGTGGGTGCCACGGGTGATGCTAGAGCTGGAGGGTGACACGAGCAGACATTTTCAGGATTTGAGCTTTGCACATAAGACAACTCTTGGGCCAACATAAGCTAATTCCTTTAGAAATCTACTTGTACTTGGAGGGAATTATTATTTTTTTCTGAAATGCAATGTGCACTTTTCAGGCTCCCTAAGGAGAGAGCGTGTTGTGCTCACGTTTTTCTGAGTCCAGCATTGTGCTGCTGTGTTTTATGTTGAATTGAGCCTTGGAGTTGAGTTTCCTCTGCTCACCCGGATTGTCAGTTCCAGGGCTGGGTCTTCCTTCCTGCTCCCAACGCCAGGGCACACACGGCCTCTAGACTGGTCCCAGACTCCCTTCTCTTGGTGAGCTGTTCTGATTACCCTTGGAAACCTTCTAGTGAAGGCTGCGATGATCCTGTTATAAAATAGAGCCCTTAAAGCTCCAAGTACGGGCAGGGCCTGGTTTATTGCTCATTAGACATTTTTATTGGGTGTGCCCCAGGGGAGAGGCTGAGAACCGTGACCTCTGAAGCTCTGAACTGAGTCAGCGTGGGAAGTATTTCCCTTAGATGTCATTCTGCATGTATCCAAAGTTCTAGAAAAGGTGTGTATCCTTTGAACCAGATAGCCCGCCTGAGGCAATGATTTATTAATATCTTGGGAAAATAAATTGCATGTGAAAATTCGTCGCAGTATTGGTTTTAATGTTCAACAATTGGAAAGTTGCTCCATTAAAGATCCAATAGTGAGGGATGGGTTATCTAATGATGACATATCCATATAATGGAATACCATGAAAACATTAGAAACCCTTGTATACGGTGTGTAGCTATTGATGTGAAAGATGTTCATGCCATAGTTTGAAATTAAACACCAACAACAAAAACAAGTTTCTAAATAGCATGCATGATCTAATTCCATTTGAATTTTGACCAAAAGTTCCTTATTTTCATTGGAAATGCCCAGGTTGCTGTACATCAGAATGCTAATAGTGTCTGTTGACCATGCATGGTGGGGTTTAGGATTATTAAAAATACTCGTGCTTCCTGTATTTTTGGACTTTTCTGTAGTTATCATCTGGAACACCTGAAGAGGCCTCATGGAGGGGTGGGCCTCCGTCAGAATATCGTAAGAGCTTTGAGTATTTGCAAGAGGAGGATGCCCCACCCTTGGGGGGGTCCAGTCTCTCAGAGGACTCGTTTGGCCACAATCTTGAACAAGGGCAGCAAACTTATTCTGTAAAGAGCTATAGTAAATATTGTAGGTTTTCTGGGCCATATGGCCTCAGTGGCAACTATTAAACTCCGTCACTAAGACAGAGCCATAGATACTGGCTCTTGGAAGAAGCTGTAGATATATAAATAAATGGGCATGGCCGTGTTCCAATAAAACTTTATTTACAGAACCAAGCAGTGGGCCAGGTTTGATCTGTGGATTCTAGTTTGCCAATTTCTGATCTAGAGAAAAATAAGGAAAAAAAAAAAAAAAAAAGCAGCTCGTTAATGGTTTTAGTGAGTGGTCAGCCAGTCCCAAAATAGCACAAATTGCAGGAAGGAACAGGCCAATGAAATTGAAAAGGCGGATGTTTAAAGAGAGGGCTAAAGATAAGGTGTATCGTTCTTTCTCGAGATTAGCAGTTGCACCTGGACAAGGAGTGTTGGGGAGAGGCCCTGTGGATTGTGCTTCGGAGGGTACAAAATGCAACTCAGCATATTAAAGGTTCTGAAAAGTCGTGCTGGAAAGACACTTGCTGTTGTTGAACCCACAATTTCTCAAACTCGTTTAATACACCACAAAACTCTTTTTTGTGGGTGTGTGTGCCACCCACATCTATGGTCCGGGGGGAGTTGGAGGAGAGCCACCTCGAGCTTTGCCCCAAACTCCAGAGCTGGGAACATCAGATGTGCTCAACTCTAATGATGGGACTTACAGAAGTCAGCGCTGTGCTAATTAAGGCCGTTCTTAACAAAATTAGTCCACACTCCATAGGAAACTTAGCTCTCACCAGGAGGGTAAGAATTTTATTTAGTCCCTCCCAGTCCTTTATTGAGCACCAGTTGTTTTTAAGAAAACATAGGAAATGAGGAGATTTAGAATGTGCATCCTGGAATCCAGAAATTTGGTCTCCATGGTGGGGTGTGTCAGTTGCAGAGAGAAGCGGAAAATGCAGAACCCATGAGCCTTCGGGTGATCCTTCGGATTGAGCCAAGTCAGAATCACAGAATCTTTAAAATGACAGGGTATTAACGACCCCTTGTTCAACCTCTCGTTTCTGAGGCCGGAGTAAGGGAGGTGACTCGCCCAAGCTGTCACTGCCCGTTAGTGGAGATGCTGAGACATAAGCTAGGGTGATGGACGTAGCTTCCATTTTTATGAAATATCCAGAAATGGCAAATCCTTAGAGGCAGAAAGCAGATTAGTGGTTGCCAGAGGCTGGGGGAGAGGGGAACGGGGAGTGGCTGCTTAATGGGTACGGGATTTCCTTTGGGGTGATGAAAATGTTTTGGAATTAGATACCGGGTGATGGTAGCACAGTATCGTGAGTTTACTAAATGCCACCGAGCAACTTTGAAACGGTTGAAATAGTGGAGATTATGGGATTTCTACCATAATTTTTAAAAAGTAGGGTGATGGAGTAATTTATTGTGCAAACCTGGACACCGTGGACAGCAAGAGGGATCTGTCCCAAGTAGACCACAATGTAAGGTCAGCCTGACTGAAACCCCCCTGCTCTGACGCCCAGGCAAGTTATTTTTACTTGTGGATGCTGACAGGTGGCGACTCTTGTGGCATTTCAGATGCTTGTGAGTCCTGGGTTATTTCAAGTAGGGGTTATGACCAGGGGTGTCTTCTTGCTGCAGGGGGATAGTCAACACTGCATGGACATCTTTGTGCATGTAGCTTTTCTTTTGGGTTACTTCCATAGACACGTTTTTAGAAATGGGACTACCGAGTTGAAAATAAATATTTCTCTGGCGGGGTGAGAAATACACGGGGAAAACATTTGATTTGGGGTTAGGAGACCTGGATTTCAACCCTCTCTCTCCCCCTTACTAGCAGTGAGATCAGAAACTGGCTGTTTCTGGGCTACATTTTCCTAATTTGTGGAATGATAATAATTTGAACAGCACAAGGTCACTGCTTGGATTAATGACAGAAGGCAGAAGAGGCACAGAATCGGTTAGCGTGGTGCCTGACTCTTGATGGGGTGTCAGGAGATGTTAGTTGAAAGCGAATATTGCCAATTGCTTTTATAACTTACATTGTCCCTGGGGGCGGGCGACCAAGTCCATTTTCCATATCCACCCCTGCATCGGATGTTATTATTATTTTCTTTGCTCAGCGATGTCTTCCCTTCAGGTGATTTTTTGCACACTGACTTTATGCCCGTTTCGGCGTCAGACTCTGGGCATACAGCTGTGAATAGGACCCAGGACCCTTCTTGTGCCAGGTTTAGTGGAGGAAACAGAGATAATCACCACCCTTTCCGTCAGTGCTGGGCAAGGGGGAAGCACAGGGAGTGAGGTACTGGAGCACAGAGGAGGCACCTGAGCCAGCCCTGGTGCATCAGGGAAGGCTTCCTGGAGGAGGTGGCCTTATGGTGATGAGAATTGAGGGAGGAATGAAGATTAGCCAGGCAGTGAGGAAATGACAGTGCAGAGGTGTGAAGTCGAGGAAAAGCGTGATGTGTCTGGGGTTCATTGTACTGGAGTATATGTGTGTGCGTGAGAGACAGACAGACAGACAGATGGGTGGTATCAATCATCAGACTGAAGCTGGTGAGATAAAGAGACTCAGGATCCCACCAGTCCTCAGGGCCGGGGTTGGTCTTTATCTGGAGGGCAGTGGGGAGACACCCGTGGGCTTCCAGCAGGGGAGAGACGTCCTGGTGCTTGCATATTCGAGAATCCCTCTGGCTGCTGCTGGAAGAGACTGGAGGAGCCCCTAGATGGGGCAGGAAGGAGGCTGATTTTAAATGTCCCTTCTCAGTGAAGCCTTCCCTGGCCACCCCATCTCAAATTCCTTCCTTTATTGTCACTTATGTAACCTTCTATACATTTCACTTATTTATGTTGCTTATTTTCTTTCCTCCTGTCTTCCTGAATGTCAGCTCCATGGGAGCAGGTTTCTGTATGTTTTGTTCATTGCTGTGTCTCCAGTGCCAGGCACATAGTAGGTACTCAATAATTGTGTACTGGAAAGAAGGAAGGCAGGCAGGCACGAGGGCTGCAGCCGTGGGGACAGGGATGAGAGGATGCATATGCTCCAAATGACACTTGGCATTTTGGTTGGGCCTTTTCTGTCTGGGGCCCGTGGGTGGACAGATCGAATGTGTACCAAAGCCCTGCTCTTCCGGGAGGACACAAGCGTGCCCTTTGCCAACCGATTCTTGGCTGTTCACGCAGTGCCCCACACAAGATGGGTTTGCAGAGTTAGGGGGCCAAGGTTACGTCCCGGAAGACGCTGGAAGGTGTCAGGACCAGCCCACGCCCCTCACCAGATGGTGGCATTCCCAGGAAGCGGCAGCCAGAGACGGCTGAGTGAATGGCTGGTGAGCGCTCAGATCGGATTCAAGGGTGTAATTATGAAAGATCTCAGCAGCTGTGAGAATGAATCAACGCCTCTGAAACTGCCAAACAGTTTGGTTTTGAATGGAAGTGCTTTTTCTTGCCTTCTTCTTGCGGATCTCTCGGATTCCCCAGGAGACCACGAGCCCCAGCACCAAGCACAGAGCCTGGCGCTTTGGGAAGTTTGTGGAAGGAGGGTCAGAAGGATGGAAGGATGAACGCTTTCGAAAGACTCCTGTGTAATTTCAGCACCTGTTGCTTTGGGTGACGCCCTTCTCAGATGAGTCATTTTTTTTTTTTTTTGTCTGCATGAAATGGCAGGAAATGGGAATTTTGAACTTTGCAAATCATTCCTGGGAGATCCAGCTCGTGGAGTTGGCAGGTTCAGCAAGAGAGAAAAAATACCCATTGCTATGGCCACTGCTTGTGGCTAGACTGACGTCCTCTCTCTCCCGGCCCACCAGCCTCCTGACCTCCCAGATGGACGCCTTGCCCCCCGTCTGCCCCACACGCTGACCTGCATGAGGAGATAGTATGAACCAGAGAGGGCTCAGACTCTGTTTCCCTTCTTTCCTGGTTTTGGCCGTAGTGCCCAGCTGACAGACTATTTAAAAAAAACTGAGCCAGTCCACCTTAGGAATAAGTAGCAGCTGCCCTCTGTGCGCGTGCGCTTCCAGAATGTTTTGGAAGAGACTAACATCTATTAAATCAAGCATAACATATGGGATACATCTAAAGCAAGGTTTTGAAGCCTATAGTTAAATCGGTTTCCTTGTATTTTACCGCAGGTTAAACAAAAACCTGAGAATTGTGGGTCGGGAAGGACTTTAAAATATTATTGAACCATCCACTAAGGCGCTTTAAAAACATCTTTTACTTTCCTTTGTTCATGGACTTATTAATTGGTTTATTGATTCGTGTTTACATACTAGGCATTTGCTAGGCACTCGAAAGGCAGACAGAGAGGCAGACCAGGACATAAGGCAGAGTACAGGTTTAAGGGGTGTGGACCAAGAGACTGACTTTCCTTACTTCCTCTCGCCTTTCCCCTTTCCCTTCCATGCAGAATAGCCACTGCAGCGGGTCCAGGGATTCTAAAGCGGGGTGACATTTGTGTACCATTGATCCTAATTCAGCAATGGTTGCTGTGGGTGGCTTGTCCCAGGAAAAGCCATGCGGAGAAGGATTCGTTCCACACTTGGGCAGATGAGCTCCCATGACGGTGTGAGGTTAATGGGGGCACAGCAGGTGGCTGGCAGTGGCCCGTCCTAGGGCGGAGCTCCTCCCTGCAGCCCAGAGAAACGGGTGGGGGTCTCTCAGTGGGGCTTGTGGGTGGAGCTTCCGTCTGAGCGCATCCCAGCTCTTTGGTTCTGTCACTCACTAGCCACAGCCAGAGTAACTCATCTTGTGTTCCAGGTGGTTTGGTGTCATTTGTCATGAGACTGACGGCATCTAGACTTATTTGGCATTTTAGAAGAGGAGAAGTGGGGTCAGAATATTTCATCGTTCATTTGTTTATTCACTCAACAATGATTTATTTATGCATTCGATAATTTTGTCTTTGGTGCTATTATAAACCATGATATTTATTCTGCAGTGTTGTGAGTCTGTGTGTGTGTGTGTGTGTGTGTGTGTGTGTGTGTGTGTGTTTGCGTATGTTTCTTACAGAAGACTGAGTTCCATGGGTGCAGGGGCTATTTCTCGCTCATGTTTGTGTATGTAGTAGGTGCCCCATAAACACGTACCAGAGAAATAGGGAAGATTTTTATGGAGTACCTACTGTGGGCTCGGCACTATTTATGCACACGTATATATAAGGCTACGTGATTGAAAAGCCGAAAGGAGCATAAGTTTTACTAGCTGGAGGAGATGCCAGCGGATGCAGTTGGAGCTCGAGAGCTTTTGCGCCGTCTGTTCACATATTGCCAGAACTCCGGAACCGAGGCTGTCGTCCTGTGTCTCCCCAGACCCGCGACACTCTGCCTGCGGGAACGAGCCGGCCTCTCCCCGCCTGCCTCTGCCGTGGGAGCGTGCGGACAGCCCCGTCCACGATGAGATGTGACACCATTGGCTTTCCCCGGCAGTCACACCCCTCCTCCCAGGGCCTGCCGGCTTGGGTAAGTGGGGCCCGTGCTCAACCAGCGGGTGGAGGGCACCTGTGGGTTCTGCCGGGGAATTTTGTCTCTGTCCTTTGCATCCTGTCACTGTCCTGTGTCTCATGTCTGGGCTACGTATGTGTCGCAGAGCAGGATTTCAAGAGGTCTCAGGGGCTGGCCGTAAAGGTGAACAGCTCTGATGCTGGGTGGGATTCCGGAGCCTTAGAGCTCTGCCTGGGGTCTTTGCAGATGGAAATCCTCCAATTCTCAGATTCTCCATGTCTGATCTCTCTTCTGCCTCTAACCGATTTCAGACAATGTTCTCCGGTTTGGGGAGATGGAATCTGTTAGCACCATTGAGCGTGTAAGGGAGAGAAAATATCAAAATCTGTCTGCCTTTCTTTCCTGGAGGCTGCCGAGTGAGTCAGAGACGGGGGAGCAGTGCGGGGCCCCAAGGAGGGGAAGCGGGAGGCTTACGCGTAACTGAAATACCTTCCACTTTTTTAGTCCATCTACATGGGGGCTGGCTGGCGGCAGTTTTACAGGGAAAGAAAACACTGGTGTGACAGGTGCCTGCCGATCAAGACCAGGGACTTGCCTGGCACTTCGTAAGACTGAAAAGGAATAAAAAATAATTTTTAAACAGGCAGAGCTGTGTGGGTTGTGGACCTGAGGTCAGGTTTCAGCTGTGTGATTGTAAGCGGGCCTGGCGACCTTTCTGGTCCCTTCCCCTGCATCCCCACAAGGGAGATAATAGTCACTCCTGCCTTTCGGGGTTGTTGGAGGATTAATGAGAGAGGAGGGCTCCTGTTTTGAGAGAACAGATCTCACAGCTGCATGAACAAGGGGCTGATGCTCTGAGCCGCTGCAGAATGGGGTCTGGTCGTCAGGCCCACCTGACAAGCTTGCGGCATGGATGAGATTCATAATACACATGAATTGCTTGGCCCTCCTCAGGGTCTCACTCATGCTAAGCTGTCACTGTTAGCTGTTCCTTTTTTCATGAAGAATATGAAGGCCAGGTGCGGTGGCCTGTGATCCCATCCCAGCACTTTGAGAGGCTGAGGCAGGAGGATCGCCTGAGGCCAGGAGTTCAAGACTTCCTCGATATGGGTAACATAGTAAGACCCCATCTCTACAAAAAAATTAAAAAAATTAGCCGGGCATGGTGGCTCATGCCTGTAGTCCCAGCTACTTGGGAGGCTGAGGCAGGAGGATTGCTTGAGCCCAGGAGTTTGAGGCTGCCGTGAGCTATGATGACACCACTGCACTCCAGCCTGGGTGACAGAGCGAGACCCTATCTCCACCAATAAATAAATAAATAGATTTTCAAAACAGAATGTGATGTCAGCCAGCATAAAATTAGGTGTTCCGCAGAAGAGAACCTAAAGGCAAACAAGTAACGGCAAATTGAGTGAGAAAAATGAGATGGCTTTTTTTTTTTTTAATGGTATCTGGAAAGGTTGGGGAGGGAAAAGAAAAGGGACCAAGGGACAGTCTGGTGGGGTTGGTGGCTGAGGCCTGGGTTCCCCAGCGGCCATTCACCCTCTTCGTGCCCCAGGGACTCTGCTTTGGGTAGCTGCGTGAGCCGTGGCAGTCTCTCCCCTTCTCTGGGTGTGGTGCTCGGCACGGGATCGCAACAGGAACCAGGTGGGATCCCCTAAGTGCAGGCTCTGCAGGGGGGACATAGGGTCACAGCAGTGAGGGACCCCGAGGACGCTCCCCCTGGGGCTTATGCCAGGAGCCTGTGGTGTGAGTCTGGGGTGGAACCTGGGTTCGAATCGTGACTTCTCCTCTTTCTTCCCAAGTGACTGCAGGCCAGTTACTTTGCCTCTCTGAGCTGGTTTCCATATCTGTCCAGCAGAGACAGTCATGTCTTACCATAAGAGCTGGCCGGAGATTAGCTGAGTTGGGGAAAGTCCTCTAGCGAGTTGGCACCTTTTCCACACCCTTTGAGCTGGAGTGAACTTCAGAGACGGCCATTTAGTCCCCTCCCCTTGCCCAGAGCTCAGAGAGGTGGAGAGACAGGCCCGAGCCTGCCCGGTGAAGTCAGCACAGGGCCGTGGTCCAGAATCCGGGGCTCAGGGCTCTCTGTCCTGTTCTCCCAAACCACTCTGCCCCAACCCACACATGGACCGTGTTCTAAATTTCGTTTTTTTGTTATTTTTTTTAGCAGTTGCTCCTCCATTTCCAATGTTCCTAATCCCCATGGATCCACAACCATAACCATGGCGACGCGGGTGGAGGTCAGCTCCATAACGTCCCTGACTGTGGTGCCAGGCCTCAGTGAGATTGGCAAGGAGGAGACCCTGAAGCGGACTTACTTCTGCCAGGCTGGCGACACCTCCGGGGCTCCCTCGGCCAGGGTCTTGGAAGCAAAGAGCCCGCTGAGGAGCCCGGCTCGCTTGCTGCCCCTGCCAAGGCTCGCCCCCAAGCCCTTCTCCAAGGAGCAGGCCCCCCCGGACGTGACACCCCCTGTGTCGTCTTTGCGGCACAGTCCGACCAGCCCGTCTCCTTCTGGTGGGCTGTCCGAGCAGCCGGCGGCAAAGGACCTGGACCAGAGGATGCCCGGTTTGGCGGGGCAGGAGGCGGGTGGCAGGGAGGGCCCGAGCAGAAGCTCGTCTCTGTTCTCCAAGGCCGTGTCCCTGCGGCCCAGCCCCAACACCATGATTCTCTTTGAAACCACCAGAACCGGCCCCGCCCTGGGGAAGGCGGCCAGTGAGGGGGCTCAGGAGGCCAAAGCGGGCGCGTCTCATGAGTCCCCTTTGGGCTCCCGGCCCGAGGTGGCCGCCAGGCCCGCCCTGCCCGCCCGAAAGCCAGCGGGGACCCTTCCCCGGCCGGCCTCCCTGCCGCAAGACACAAGGCCGGCTGCAGCCCCAGAGGAGGCGGGCCAGGACCAGGCTCTCTCGAAGGCCAGCAGCGTGGAGGACACGGCGGGCGCCGCGCCCGAGCCCAGGCCTCGCCCGAGGAGAAGGCCCGTGTCGGCCATTTTCATCGAGTCCATCCAGCCTCAGAAGCCGGGCCCCGGCGGGGCAGCCGCGGCGGGGAAGGCGCCCCCCACCCCTCCCGAGAAGACGTGGGTGAGGAGGCCCAGGCCTTTGTCCGTGGACCTCACGGCCCGGTTCGAGAGCAAAGAGGCCTTGCTGAGGACGGCGGCCTCCGCCGCGGAGCGCCGGGCCCCAGAGAGGCCCAGACCCGAGCCCAAGGTGGAGAGGGAGTGCTTGGCCAGGGCGGAGGCCCCCCTTCCTGACGCGAGTTCAGACTTCGTGAAGGTGGCCCAGAAAATCCATGAACGGAAGGAGAAGGTGGTTTCGCAGCAGGAGACGGGCAGCCCCAGAGCCCTGGGGGGCTCAGCCAGGGTCGCCCCCAGAGATGACCAGAGTCCTTGGGAAGAGCAAGGCCGGCTGGCCCAGGAGCCAGAGAAGGCACCAGAGCCCCCTTCGCCCAGGCCAGGAAGAGGCCCAGGACTCGCTGAGGTCGAGGGCAGAGCGGCTGAAGGAGTCCCCTCCAGGGGGAGCGTCAAGAAGCGTATCAGCCTGTTTGGGGACGAGAGCACCGTGGCCGTGACGGTGGCCTCGGCAGGGGGGCCCGGACCCCCCTCGGCCTCCCCTGAGTCCCCATCGGCAGCGCCAGAGCCCGAGAAAGGGGGCGTGAGCGTCCAGGCGCGGGTCAGAGGCTGGGCTGCCGAGAGCTCTGAGGCAAAGCCCGAGATCAGGAGGAGGACGTTCCAGGCCCGGCCGCTGTCCGCGGATTTGACCAAACTGTAAGTGGACGCTCCCACAGCCCTGGGCTGCCGCCCACCGCCCACCAGAGACCCCGAGGGAAAGGGAACTGGGCTCTGAGCCCCTCTGGGTATGGCCCGCAGTGGGGGCTGGAGCTCGGTTTCCTTGTCCTTTCTCGGCTTTGCGCCCCCTGTGAGTGAAGTGGGAGGTGTGCGCCCATTTCACAGATGCAGGCCAGAAAGCTAAAGTACCCTGAGGAAGCTGAAGCCAGATGCCATTCCAGCTCCGCCTGTCTCCATTGGATGAGGAGACGAGGCCTAAGCCTCCAGGAAGGTCTCGAAATATAAAATCAGAGGAGTCAGGATAACTTGGGCAGGTGCTTCCCCTGACTGAGCCTCAGTGTCTTGATCTCGAAAATGGAAATAATACTGAGACCTTCCTTAAAGGATTGAGATACGAACGTAGAGATAATGCTGGACTGCGCCTGAGAATGATGTTATTGATCCAGATGGTTAATAATGACTTTCTAAACGTGGCACACCTGTTCTCCCACAAGGGGCCACAGCAGGGAGATGCCACCAGGAGTGATCAACTGGCTCGTTAATAACATGCATGCCACCAACATACTTTGTCCGGGGTGGAGCTTGCAGGGGCAGGATGTATGTCTGGGCGGACTGCCCTCCGGCCCTGGGAACCGGGGCAGCCAGCCCGGCCAAAGTTAGACCAGTGGCTCTCAGCACATTAGAATCATCTGGAAAAAATACCCATGCCTGGGCCCCACCCCTAAAGATTCTGATTCAGTTGGTCTGGCGAGGGGCTCATAGTTTGGTAGTTGTTAAAAGCTTCCAAGTGGGTCTCTTGTGCAGCCAGGCCTGAGAACCCCTGAGTTAAGGTAGCAGAGAAAGTGGACACCTATGCCAGGGTCCTCGTAGTGCCTCGAGGCGCCGTGTGATTATTCCCCTCTGACAGATGGGGGAACTGAGGCTCTGCGTTTAGCAACAACACACCACAGCCTCACACCTCCCGGGACACAGACTCTGGGTTGCTAAGTGCGGGTCAAGTTTTAAGTGGTTCAAGTTTTCTCCCTCCCTTTTCTCCCAAGCCCCGATCCCTGAACTAAGCACGAGCTACGTCTTTCAGGCATTTACACCAGAGAACTCTTCAGAGAGGGAAAGATGCTAGCTAGCCCCACTCCCTCTTCCCCTTGATAGGTGGGGAAACTGAGGCCCAGAGAAGGATAATGACTCGGCCCTGCTCACCCAGAGAGGCAGAGACAGACACGGCCCCCACACACTCCGTGACAGCCCACTGCGGAGGGGCTGCTGTTGTGCCTGGGTTGCTAACAGCAACCAGTAATTATCCCTCCTGGGGCATCTTCGCTCTTCCCTAAACGCCCTCGTGTAGCTATTAGGGCCTTGGGTAGCCTCTTATCTGCCCTATAAAAGGGACGGGGAGGTGTTAATTATCCCCATTTTATAGAAGAAGAAACAGAGGCTCAAGTGAGGTCACAAGCCCGACCCGAGCTCCCCAGTAAGGAGACAGAATAGAGCTGGGACTGGTACCTGTGTCTTCACCCCAGCCGGGGGCTCCTTCCACCCCGATGATGCTGTGTTTAAGGTAGGCTTTCCCCACCGGGCTCTTCTCCTTTGGGCAGCTGGAAAGGAAATGTTCTCTCTCAAAGGAAATCAGCTGGTGTGGCTTTGTGGCTTTGACGCCACCAAAGCCGATTTCACCCTTGGGCTCCTGAGCTGGTGTGTGGGCTACGGGAAATCCCAGCTTCCAGCTCCATCCAAGTAACTCGGATCTCTGTACCAGGTTTTCAAGTTCAGCGTCAAGCAACGAAGTCAAATCTGAGAAGTGTGCAGAGCCGAGCGGTGAGCTTCCTAAGGACCCGAGAGAAAAGGTAAGGAGTGGCCGTGTTTGGCACTGCTCGTTTTCCTGTGGCCACTTACACTTACTCGGAAAAGAGCTTCTGTGATCTGCTAGACCCAGGAGAGAATCAGAAACCGGTCATGCACAGTAACACATTTCTCTTCTCTAATGTTGGGATTTTTAAAGTCTCTTCTGGCCTGATGGGCTCTGATTCCCCACTCCCAGGTATTAGATGCTGTTTGCAAATGTCATTGTCAGACATTTAATTTTTTTCTTTGCAAAGAGCAGAGATGCATGGCTTTCTTTTACATACGAGCGCCTGCTTTAGTGTCTTTATTAAGACCATAAAATTTAGGTTAAAAATATTAAAAGAAACTTGCTCAAATTTCCCTCATTGTAGTTCTTACCCCTTTCTCTGCTCTGACTTCTGTGGCCACCTAGCCATAGAAAACAGAGGTATGTGACCCACAATTAAATTGCTTAAAAAGTACTTTTTTATTTCATCTGTTTAGCAAGAGAAAGCTTGGAAATTAACTGCTAGGTACAACTGGTTTGTGTTTGATGCTTTCTGCAGTCTTAATTTTTTTTTAAAGTTGCATTGAGATACAGTTGGCACACAGCAAAAGCACGTATTTAAAGCATGCAAGTTGATGGGTTGCCGCATGTATGCACACCTGTGAAGCCATCGTCACAGGCGAGATGATAAACATTCCTGTCACATGCAAAGGTTTCCTTGTGCTGCTTTGTGATCTTCCCTCCCACCCCTCCCCCACAGGCCACCACAGATCTGCGTCCTGTCACTATAGATTACTTTGCATTTCTAGACGTTAATATAGATGGAACCCGTCCTCTGTTTCACTTGGAGTAATTAATTTGAGCTTCATCCTGTCCTAGTGTGCATCCGTGGTTCGTGGCTTTTTGTTGCTTACTAGTGTTCCAGGGCGTGGGTAGACCACAGTTAGTTTATCATTTACGCTTTTGTGAAAGGCGGGATTGTTTCCAGTGTGGGGCCGTTACAGATAAAGCTACTGAGATCATTTGTGGATGGGCTTCGTAGGCACCTGGATTTTCTTTTCTCTTGGGTGAACATCCAGGATTAGAGTGGCTGGATCTTATGGTGGGTGCATGTTTAATGTTTTAAGAAACTTCTGTGGAGTTTTAAAGATAACGCCAGTGCTTGGTTCTGAGCCCGTCTGTGCCCACCTCACGGTGACTGCCAACGAGGCGGGCTGGCTTTGAATGGGGACGTTCGCCGCTCTGGGGGCGGCGCTTTGCCCCCCTCCCCCGAGTTTTATCCTTGCAGCCTCTGAATCACTTCTTGGAAATGGTTAGGAGAAGGTTCAGTTTAAGGAAAGTCCCTTATTTTCATCAAAATACTGTGGTGACAACAACAGCAAGAGCTAAACTGTGACGCAGGAGTTCTGGGGGATGGGTGGAGACTGGTTTATTATTTTTTCTGCAAGTTTGTGTAAGTTTGAAAACCTTCAAGAAAGGAAAAGTTAATAAGTAAACTCTTAACTTTAAATATGATGAGATTTCATCTCTGTAAGTAGACTTCGAGGATGTGTGTTTATTGTGGTAAAATATACATAACATATAATATATCATTTTATAATATTTTTAAAGAATAAAAAATTTTTAAATTTATAAAACAAGCTATGTTTTTCTAATATAAAAAAATATATATGCACTAATATATATAACGAATACAAGGAAAAAGGAAGGCTCTTTAAGGTTTATAACCCACTGATAATGTTGTTATCCAGAAAGGGGACCAGTGTTCGAATGAGGGAGCAAAAAGAATTTGAGGTTTGTCTGTATTGTTCTGATTCCTTTACAATGAGAATGGATCCACATATAACTTATGCAAAATTTACGTAGTGAAATACGAAAAAGTTTGAAAGCCGTATGTGTTTAGAATTCTTCAACGGCATTCCAGCATCGAGAGTAAGGGTTAGCAAACTGGCCCTGCCCATGTTATAACCACGTTAAAATGTACAATTGAGTGGCATTAGTACTTTCTCAGTGTTGTGCAACCATCACCACTATCTAGTTCCACAATTTTTCTATCAGCCCGAACAGAAACCCTGTATCCAGTCTCTCCCCGTCCCCTATTCCCAGCCCCTGGCAACCACTAATCTTTCTGTCTCTGTGGATTCACCTGTTCTAGATCTTCCATATAAATGGAGCCATACAGCATGAAGCCCTTTGTGTCTGGCTGCTTTCAGCATAATGTTTTCAAAGGTCATCCGCATTGTAGCATGAATTAGCACTTCGTTCCTTTTGATGGCTGAATAATATTCCGTTGCATGGCTGTGTACCACGTTATGTGTGTCTGCTCATCCATCATTGGACATTCGGGTTGTTTCCACCTTTCGGTGATTGCGAATATTGCTGCTATGCACAGCTGTAGTTTGAACCCCTGTTTTCAGTTCTTTTAGGTATATACCCTATAGGGGAATTGGTGGGTCATACGGCAATTCTATATTTAACTTGTTGAAGTAGACTGACTTCTAACACAGCAAAAGATTTTTTAAAAATTATTAAGTAATGTATGCATATTACAAAAATCAGATAGAACCAAAGGGTGTGAGATTAAAGGAAGATGTTCCCATCTTCATTCCTTCCTCCCATCCTCACATCCCACTTCCCGGGCTCACAGTTTGATTCGTATCTTTTCTTTCGACTGTTTATCTCCGTGTGTCTGGGTATGTGCGTACATACATGCATATACATGTATTATCATACATGTAGACATGTGTTATCATACATTGTTCCGTTGTCTGCTCTTCTCCCTGCAAGACAATATTTTGTGAGTGTCCTTAGATGTCCCGACATTAGGATTCACCTCCTCCTGTGGGTGCAAACGCCTGTGCGTGTTCCACTGTTTGGATAGATTGAAATTCACTCAGCCAGTGCCCTTGTGACGGGCCTTCGGGTTGTCGCTGTGTTCTTTCGCTTTCACCGACAGTGCTGCCTGAACTTTCTTGTTCGGACTTGGGCACACGGGCACAGAACGAGTTCTGGAAGGAACTTGGCTGGATAAAAGGAAATGAGTATTTTAAAATTGCAATAGGTGTTCCACATTGCCCCGAAGTGTCCCACATTTATATTCCTCCCAACGTATCTGAGTGTCATTTCCCCGCATCCTCACCCACACCGGGTGTGTTCAGTCTTTAACATTTTACGGTGTTTCATTGCTTTAATTATATGAGCGGCCATTTCAATCCGTATCAGTCCCCTCCCCTCTTCCTTTCCACTTTCAATCCTGTAATGTCGAATTGTTTCTTTTTTCCAGCAAAAGGAGGGGCATGGTTTGGTGGAAGCTTCTGCTCCAAGAAGCCCCTGGAAGCCTGGGACGCTCCGGGAGAAGTCCAGGCAGACGGAGCGGAAAGGAAGTTCTAACCAAGACCCTGACAACTCTTGGGGCGAGAGCTCGGTGGGAACTCCTGACGTCACTCCAGAAGATGAGGGAAGCTTCCAGACCGTGTGGGCCACGGTGTTTGAGCATCGCGTAGAGAAACACACCGTGTCTGACCTGACGGGACGCTGGCTCCTAACCACGCCCCCCGCTGACCTGTCCGATGCACATGTCCCAGAACCCAGGCCCAGGCCCGAGAAAGGCTCTTGGCCGGGGAAGGACCCGCTGGAAATGACAAACCTCAAGAAAGAGAACTGGAGGGGGGTTGACAGTCCCAAGACAGAGAGATCGGGGCAAACCGCCCTTTTGAACGGTGAGCCAAGACAGTGTCACACGCCTCTGCGGGAAAAATACCCTTCGGGTGAAAAACGCAATAGTAGCCCTTTGCTGAAGCACTCGGCAAATCCACCCGCATCCCAGAGGATCGAGCCCAGGTATGACATCGTGCACACAGTGAGGGAGCATGCGCACAGTGAGGCCATCTCGACGGCGCCGGAGGAGAAAGCGGTGACGCTCCAAGGCGGCAGGTCTCGGCCCTCGCTGAAGGGGATGCAGCCGTCCCAGGAGGTCACCCCGGCTGACCCGCAGTGTGGTCCGGAAGCTCAGGTGGGGGCCGTCCAGCGGGCCAGTTTGATTTGGGAAGCTCGAGGGACACAGGAGGCAGCCAGTGGGCCAAAGCTCGATTTTCGAGAGCAGAAGGATGTGATGGGGGACAACTGCCCGTCGCCCAGGTGGACAGGCGGGGTGCCAGGGAGCTGGCATAAAGCCAAAGCCACCATGGTGGTCAGCGAAGAGCCCTGTGCTCCCGGGACCATCTCTGTGAGGTCCGTCAAGGCTGCTGTCTGGGCGCCCCAGCACGAGGGCCCTGGAGGGGCTGGACACAAGCCAGGAGCGGAAGCAAGGGGTCCCTCCCACGGGGGCCCCCCGCATCCTCCTTCCAGGGCTAAGGCCGAGCCCCCTGATTCCCGAACACATGCACATCCAGACACGTTTTCTGGGCAGAAAGGGCCCCTCACTGCGGCTGCCAGCGACGGGGATCCAAGGCTGGCCCAGGGGCCGGGGCCTGAAGCCAAGATGCGGAAGGCCGGACCCACGGACCAGAGAATGGACAGGTGGAGGCGGCGGACTTTGCCCCACGACGTGAAATTTGATGCATTCAGCTTCCTCACCCCAAAGAACTCGTCGAAGGTGGAGGAGAGACAGACTGATGATCTGACCCCCACAGCCAGTGCCTTAAAAAAACCTCCGCTTTTCCACAATAGGGCGGAGACCCGGGAGGTGAACCCAGGTGCTTCGCAGGACCGGGCTTTCTCAGTGGCGAAGCAAGGGTCACCTGTGGAACCCAGGGCAACGTTTTTTGCAGTAACCTATCAGATTCCTGATACTCAAAAGGCAAAGGGTGTTGTTGTGTCAGGGCTTGATAACTTGCTGGAGCATTCTAGAAAAATCACTCCACCTCCATCTCCTCATTCTTTTGCACCCACTTTGATTTCTCTTAACCATGAAGAGCCACTGGAGACGGTGGGCGGTAAAAGCTGGACTAAGGGAAGAGAGCATGAAAATGTAAGCATTTCAAAAAACCTGAAGCTGACAGACTCTCCCTTATTAACTGGGGACAGGATTCTGGAACATTCTAGTGAAAAAGTCATCGACGTGGACGCTCTATGGCGTCATCGGGCATCAGAAGATGGCGCTGGTTTTCAGAACGACTGGAAGGATAGGGGGAGCAAGATGTCCCCCAGCAACAGTGCTCCCCAAACTGCCCCGACTTTTAAGAGTCGTCCGAAAGAGCTCCTTGTCAGGAGGAGGACTGAGGTGATCAGTGAGACGTTCCCAGGTAAGATCAAAGATGGCTACAGATCCAGCGTCCTGGACATTGACACCCTGATGGCGGAGTACCAGGAGCTGTCGACCAGAGTCCCCGGCGAGGCTCAGGGGCGGAAGGAGAGCTGGACTTGGGAGCCCAGCAGCTCGCCGTGGGAGAGGCCAGGCCAGCCGGGCAGGGTGGAACTGAGGAAGAGGAGCCTGAAGGAGGGACCCGAAGCAGAGGGTCTCCGGAAACAAGCCAGCTTGGCCGAAACAAGGCACAACTCCCCTCCCGGCTCAGGCAAGCAGCCGGCAGAGACCCCGGGGCCAGCCCCAAACACCAAATCCAGCCCTCCTCTGTGGGCTCTGCCAAACGCAGCTCCTTCAGAGAGGTATGCAGGGGCCTCTCCTGTCTCCGCAGGCCCCAAGAGAAAAGTCTTGGGAATTGCTGAGGACGACAAAAAGGCCTTTGCCGGTAAACGTCATGGTGCAAAGTGTCAGAATTACCCGGCTGAGTCAAAGCCCTTTGGTCGCGAGGATCTGGGCAGTAGGGTCAGAGTGCCACCCAGATCGCCCCCCACCGACTGGAAGAAAGGGAGCCTGAGGATATCCATTGAGTCAGGGGAGGAGAGCGCTGCGGCCCAGTGGGGTGACTACCCACGTGACTATGCAAGGTCACCACCGGATGTCAAGAGGGCCTGTTCGGAGAAGGGGCCCCCTGCCACGATCCGCGAGGGCCTGTCCGCCATGCACGAAGCCAGGGAGAGGCGGAGGGAACTCCCTAGGGGGAGTTCGGAGGCCAAAACAGGGCCCTGCTGGCGGGAGTCGGGGACTCGAGAGGGTCACAAGGTGAGTACGATGGCTCTTTTAATTTTATCCAACATTGAGCAAACATCTAGGGCAGGGGTCTCAAACACAGCTCTTACGTGGGCCCCATGGGTGCACACACGAGTGGGGTCAGGCCAGTGCAAGACTGCAGGGAGGCGTAGGGTTGTGGCCCTTTCTGAAGGGGGCAGCTGCGGTTCCGCCTGGCTCCTGACCCAGGAGAACGTGGCCCTGAGATGGCAGACCTCGCGTGTCACAAAATCGTAAAATCCAGATTTTTAGGTGGGCCCCCCACTTAGGACATGAGGGCGGCATATTGAGCTATGCTGTGCAGACGGCCCCGGGGCCGCCAGCTTCACACCTCTGGCGCCTAGAATGGCAATGATGATAGGTATCAATGATAGCTTCATTGAGCTCCTTCTGTATACCACCCTGCTGTATCGTGTTCATTATTATGTAACAGAGGGGTCGTCCTGGTTTGGTTCCCGCAGAGGCAGATCGTTGCAGGTGGATGTTTAAGGGACGATTTGGCAAGAACTGGCCGGGCAGCGGAGCAGTGAGGCGGGTGATACGGGGGCCGCTGCGGCAACTGGGCCCAGTCTCACTGGGGACCCCCGGGAGGCAGCATTGAACATCTCTCGAGTGGTCCTATCCAAGGAGCAAGGGACCTCAAGTTTGCATTTTCTAGTTCCCTCTGTCCTTGCCTGGCACTGTTTCTGGGTTATTAACATTCAGACTCTTCCGTCCTGGCTGGCACCATGTTCAATGGTTGAAAGAAAACCCTCACATGGTAAGACACTTTTGCCACTGGCATGTGCTTGAGTGTTGGGCAGGGTGCTGACAACGTCTGCTGTAGATATGATCATCTTCCTGTACAGGTGGAAAAAACAGAGGCTCAGAGAAGTTAAGTAACTTGTCCCAGGGCACACAGCAGCAAGTGGCAAAGCTAGTATTTGAACCCAGATCTGCTCTAGTTCCTAACAGGTAGTGGGCCACTTTCTAGTAGGCCACTCTGCTGAGTGAAGAACCATGAAGGTGGGGAAGGAATCTGAGTCCCAGAGGCCACCCTCCGGAAGCTTCTGATCTCTGTGGGGAGGTGGGACCTGTGATCCTGGGCCAGGAAGTGATAGGACGCAGAGTGAGGCACTGGAGAAGAGGCCCAGGAAGGTGTCCAGGTGTCTGGGAGGAGGTGCTGGCTTGAGCCCAGCCTGGCGGGATGGATATGAGTTTGGATGGGCTAATCCGGGGGGCAAGGGCAGTCTCGGCAGGAGCGTGGCATGCACAAAGATTTGGGGGCGGGAAGAAACATGGTGTGCTCTGGAAGTTGTAGGAGTACTACCTTAGCACCCTCTGTGTGATGCAGCATCAGTAAACCAGGGCCCGGATCCCACCTCTGCCCCTTGCGGACCGAGTGACTGCAGGCAAGCCCCTCCACCTCCCTGGGCCTGGGCTTCCTCATCCGTCAAGGAGAGCAGAGGTCCAGTCTGGAAAGGGATGCTCCGGAAATCAAACAATAGGATGCTGTCGGTCAAGGTCATGCAATGAGGGCTTGCCTAAAGTGGACAGTGGGTAAGCGACGGAGTTGGACTTTGAACCTGTGCCTCATCCCGAGAGGCCAGGCTCTCTAACCACCACGTTCAGGACCAAGCAGCCTTGGCGTCCGAGTCTCTACTCTGCCACTTGCCCTCGAAGCACTGCTCTCAGGCCACGCTGAGATGAGGCACCCAGCACGGGCCACCGCGTGCTTCTCTGGGAGGCTCTTCCTGTCCCCCGCCCCAGCCTGATATTGTGGGAACAGGGGCAGAGGGAAGGGGCCGTGGAAATGTGCCACCTCATCTGTTTGCCAGCACCTTGCTCGGGGCCCGCTGGCGGGGGGGAGTCGGGGCATCGTGGAGGGGGTGCCAGGGCCCGGCCCTGCCCCCCAGCCTGGCCTTGGGCACCTGCCCAGAGCACACAGGCCCCAGGAGTGCTGGTTGCCGGGGGATCTGTTTTCCCACCAAGGAGTTGGAAAGCCTCAGAACCAGCTTCGCCTTTCTCTCTTCTCTCCTGCCCAGAGATCTTTGGGTTTGGATCTTAAAAAGAAAAAACTAACCAAACAAACAGAAAAAAACCCCACCAGTACAGAAATTCAAAATGTTGGTTGTTAAAAATTCAAATCCTGCGGGGGTGTAGAAAATAAAAGGCGAGTGTTTCCCCAGATGCAGCCTCTGTGACACTTTTGGATGTCCTTTGGGACTTTCCTACATTCCACAGTCGCCGTCAATCATGTATGTTCATAATGGTCATATTTTCCGTACGGCAAAGGTAGTGAGTGCTTATGTAAAATTTAAAATAGGATAGAAACATACAGTTTAGAAAGAAAATCTCCCCCAGAGGATGAGCCTGGTGTATGACTCGAGCAACCCCTCTCCGGACCCATTCGTGGTTCTCAACCAACTGTGGGTGATTTTGCCCGTGGGGCACGTGTGGCAGCGTCTGGAGACATTGCTTGTTGTCACAGCCTGGGAAGAGGTCGCTGCTAGCATCTCGTGGGTAGGAGCCAAGAACGCTACTCAGCATCCTACACTGCCCAGGACAGCCCCAGACCACAGCGAATGGTCCAGCCCAGCATGTCCACAGTTGGGCGGTTGAGGAACCCTGGTTTAACACAGATATAGATTTAGGTAAATACATATGATTTTTTTATGGAAACATGGCAACATTCTACAGAAAATCTACCTATTTTTTTACTTAAAAGTAACTGCACATATATAATCACCTTATTTAATGGCTGTAAAGTATTTTATTAGGTGACTGGGCCCATACTTTTTTACTGAGACCCTTGTTGATGACTATTGGGGTTAATTTGCATTTTTGTGTGTTAGAAGCAAGGCTGCCACAAGCATTTCGATGCATATCTTTGCTTCCTTGGGTGAGGGTTTCTTAATTCGCAGCTTGTTCTGCTCATGGACCCCAGGAAGAGCGGTTATAATTGAAGCGATTTCTCCCTGCGTCCCTCTCTCCTCTCTCTCTCTCTCTTTTTCACCTAACAAGCATTTATTACAACTTCGTCCCAGGCCCAATGACAGTATTGGATTTACTTAAATTATTTATTTTAGTTTTAAAAGAGAGACTATTTCACAAGGCTCCCAAAATACTTGAAAGTATGGAGTAAAAATTCCCCCAACACCTACCATCCACACATTCCTCTTCATGTAATAATCACATTTATGCCTTTTTTTGTCCAAATTCTTTTAAGATTTCTTTCTGAAAATACAAGCAAGCAAATTACGAATATATATTCTTATTTTCGCTTCCCCTTTCCGTAAACAAGAGCGTTTTCTACCAGTGGTTGAAATTTTGGTTGCGTATGGGAGCAACACAGGGAATCCTAACAGAGGTCAATGCCTGGGCAGGGGTGGGCCTGCCTTTGTTAGTTTTGAAAACTGCGCAGGGGATTCTTGGGTTGAGGATCTCTGCTGAAGCCACAGATTTTCCACCTGTCTGTTTTTCATAAAATGCATCTTAGGAGCTTTTGGATTCAGCCTACAGAGAACATCCTTCTTGGTTTTGCCTGCATTGTGGATGTAGCACAAATTATTTAACCTTCCCCTGTGGGTGATGTTTTTGACCTTTTGCTATTGCAAACCATGTACATCACCTTGCTCGTCCGCAGGTGTATCTGTGGGTTCAGAATGGCGGTTGCCTACCTACGGGTGAATGTGGTCGTGATTTCGCAGGGTCGCGGTCGTGTACCGTACAGCGGGGCTGTCCTCGTTTGCCCTCAACCTTCCCAGGTGTATCAGACGTCCCCCTCCCCTCCCCCACTGCCCCATGAGCGCCCCTTGCCTGTCAGTGTGGTTGGGTTTGCCTACTGCTGTTCCCAGTGGGGGGGCGTCTTGTTAAGTATGTGAGGCCATTTGCATTTCTTTCCTGTAACCCTCATGCTTCTGTTCCACCTGGTTTTCTTTTGGAACCTTGGTCCATTTCTCATTGATTTCTTAGAGTTCTTTATTAGCAGATGAACCCTTTGCACATGTATGGTTTGATTTCTCCATGGAAACAGCCCAGGACTGCATATCGGGCAGACCTGGAATTAAGCCCTATCCGTGTGACTCAGGGCATTTCAACAGACCTCTCTTGACCTCAGTTTCCTTATCTGTGGGATGGGGCTCCTGCCTGCTTCCGGACTTGTCGGAGATTTATCACGAGATGATGTGGGGTTAAGCCCCTGACTCAGGGGCTGGCGCGATGAACTTGGAAGATGTCAGAGGGAAGAACTCCAGCTCTCTGTTTATTTAATACATTTAATAAATGTCCCGAACCCGTGCCAGGTCCTGTTCGAGGTGCCAGGGCTGCCAGGAGCGACCTAGATGTGGCCCAGCCCACGACTGTCTCAGGCTATGTGGCAGCCACTAGCCACCTGTGCTTATTTAAATTTAAATTAGTTATTAATAAAACTAAATATGATTAAAAATTCAGTTCCTCAGTCACCCTGGCCACACTCAAGTGCTCTGAAACCACATGTGGCAGATACAGAACGTCGCCATTGATTGCGGAACATTCTAACGGACATCACTGGTCTGGGGGTTGGGCAGGGAGGCCTCCAGCCAATGAGTGAGTGAGATTGTTCATGCAGGAAGCGGTAAGCCCTGGGGAGATAGAAAGAGAGGGTGACAGGAGGTCAGGGAAGGGCTTTCATGGGGAAGGACCAGAAAGGTGCTATCCAAGTAACAGAAGGGACCCAGCCAAGGCCAAGATCCATGGGGTGGGGGCAGGATGCCCTGACGTGGGGATTAGCTTGCAATGTGGACGTTCGAGGGATCCCCAGGGGACAGGGGTGCTGGCCCCCGCCGAGACTGAGAGGTGGGCGGGGCCCAAGCATAAGGACAGGCTGAGGGTACCAGGGAGTCCCCGCAGGGCTCTGAGCACCACGGCCGCAATCTGTGTCTCAG
>RJWJ010017978.1:0-32222 GCA_004363605.1 Indri indri
AGTTTTATAAAAGCTGTCAGTTCTCAAAATTTATAGGTAGAATACATAGAATTAGTGCAATCCCAAATAAATTTTCAGTAGATTTTTGGTGTAACTTGAGAAGAGATCCTGCAATTTCTACGGCAATTTAAAGGACTGGAATAGCCTATAGCAAGAGAAAGTGAACTATTGCTGGTTGTTTTTATAAAGTTTTATTGGAGCATAACCAGCCTGCTTGTTTATCTATTGTTATGGCTACTTTGTGCGGAGACCAGAATGGCCCGCAAACCTAAAATAGTCACTTCCTGCCTCTTTAAGAAATAACTGGCCCACTGACATCCTGGTCTAGAGTATAGACCAAGTGGTTCTCAGAGTATGACCTCAAAGTCAGCTGACCAGCAGCAGCATCACCTAGGCATTTGTTAGAAATGCAAATTCTCAGACTGTACACTAGACTTAACAAAGTTGGAATCTCTGGGTGTGAGACCTAGCAACCTGTTTTAGCAAGCCTTTCAGGTGACTCTAATGCACACCACGATAGAGTACCAGTGTTCCCTACAAGAAGAACAAGGTAGGCAGAGTAGGTCTTCCAAAATTATTAAGAATTACTATGAAGCTGATAATAATGAAGGCATTTATGCCAACATAGACAAATAAGCTAATGAAATAGAATATATAGCCCAGAAATAAATGAATACATTTACAAATACAGTCAACAGACTGCATATACAACGGTGGTCCTGTAAGATTATATTAAGTCATTAAATAGGAAATGTCCGATTTTGAATCAAAAGTTTAGTTTATTATATCTCAAACAAGAAGAAGTACAATTAATCAAATTATGCATCTAAACTATCAACACAATTTTGCCATCTTAAGGGTAGCTTGTTTATGCCAGCAGTGAAGAAGCCTGGAGAGTGAGTGGCAATGAAATCACAAAAGGCATTTTCCACAGCTTGTTGGAAATTGGATATTTTTCCTTGCAAGAAGTGATCCAAAGCCTGGAAGAAGTGGTAGTCAGTTGGTGCAAGATCTGGTGAATATGGTGGTTGACAGAGAGTTTCCAAGTCCAGCCTCTGTAGTGTAAGGAGCATTGTTTTTTGCAACATGTGGTCTTGTAAGAGGACTAGCCTGATTCTGTTGAGCAATCTCAGCTACTTAATCACAAGCATCCTCATCATTTCATCCAATTCGTTGCAGTAGACATCCGCTGTAATCGATTGACCGAGTTTCATGAATCTGTACTGGATAATGCCAGTTCTAGACCACCAAATAGACACCGTTAGCTTTTTTTGATGAATATTTGGTTTTGGACTATGATTTGGCACTTTATCCAACCATTGTGCTGAATGCTTACAACTGTTAAAAAGAATCTATTTTTCATCACACGTAACACTATGGTGTAGAAATGGTGCCTTTATGTGGTGACAGCAAAGAAAGGCAAGCTTCCAGACGATTTCTCTTCTGATGCTCATTTAATTCACGTGGTACCCATCTGTCCAGCTTCTTTACCTTGCCAATTTGTTTCGAATGGTCCAATATTGTTAGAATAGTAGCATCAAACCTTGGTGCTCATTCATGCATAGGTTGAGATGAATTTGCTTCCACTACACCTTTCAGCTCATCATTATCCACCTTGGTCTCAGGTTACCCACGTGGCTCACTTTCAAAATTAAAATCACCAGAATGAAATTTCTCAAACCATCAATGTACTGTGCATTCATTAGGCACATCCATCCCAAACACTTCAATGATATTTTGAGTTGTTTGCACTGCATTAGTTCCATGATGGAATTCATATTAAAGAATAACATGAATTTTTGACTTACCCATGGTTTCACAAAAATGGCTCTAAAAAAAAATGTGAAAGATAGTCGCAAGCCAAAATGTGTGCATGAAAGACTGTGGATGGACTTCACTATAGGAAAAAAACAGGAAGTGTCAAATTGAAATGTCAGAGATATCAACTGTCAAACTTAGTACTTAAGGAAATGCGGACGTTTCATACTTAATGACCTAATACTGTATTTTTACCGTACGTTTTCTGTGTTTGAATATGTTTAGATATACAAATACAGTTGACTCTTGAACAATGCAGGGGTTAGGGGAACCACCCCTTGTCGTCGATAGACCACTATTGACTGGAAGCCTTATCAATAACATAAACAGTTGGTTAACATGTACTTTGTATATTATATATTTATATACTATACTCTTATAATAAAGTAAGCTAGAGAAAGTAAAATGTTAAGAAAATCATAAGGAATAGAAAATATGTTTACTATTCACTAAGTGGAAGTAGATCATCATAAAGATCTTCATCCTAGTCTCCATGTTGTGGAGGACGAGGAGGCGTTGGTCATGTTGTCTCGGGTGGAAGAGGCAGGATTGGTAGGCACTTTTATTGAAAAAAGTCTGTGTGTAAGTGGACCACACAGTTGAGACCTGTTCACGGGTCACCTGTACTTAACACTGTGTTATAGTTGCCTGCAGCATTCAGTACAGTAACATGCTATGTGGGTTTGTAGCCTAGGAGCAATAGGCTGTATACTGTATAACATAGGTGTACAATAGGCTGTGCTATCTAGTTTGTGTACGTACACTGTGATATTGCCACAACAAAATCAATGACACATTTCTCCAATGTATCCTCCGTATGTGACATATGACTTGATATATGACTGCAGATGAGTCGAAGAAGACAATTTTTAGTAAATGATGCTGGAACAATTGGTTATCCAAATGAAAACGTAAAACTGGATCCTTTACTTCATACCATTCACAAAAGTCAGTTCCAGGTAAATTAAAGACTTAAATGTTAAAGGCAAAACTATAAGCTTTTAAGAAAGTAATGGAGGAACAGCATGACCTTCAATAGGGAAGGCTTTCTTAAATAAGACAGAAAAAACACCAACTGTGCATAGAACTATTGATAAATTAAACTTAAATAAATTGTATTTATTATTGTCAGAAATAGACTTAAACATATATTGGTACCTTAATTTTTGACAGTGATGCCAAAGGAATTCAAGCAAGGAAAAGAAGGTCTTTTTTAGTAATGGTACAGGAACAACTGAATAAATTTGATCCTTGGCTCCTACTTTATGTCATGCAAAAATTAGTTCAAGTTGGGGTATAGATCTAAATGTGAAAGATAAAACTATTAATGAAAAAAGATCGTCTTCATGAGGTAGGCAAAGATTTCTTAAACAGGAAAAATAATTACCACTTAAACACAATGTATTAGATTTCATTAAAATTAAAAATCATCCAAAAATAACACTTGAAAAATGAATAAGCCACTGCCTGGAAGAAAATATTCATAGTACCACATTGGGAAAAGGACTAGGATCCAGAACATGAAAAGAACTCTCATACAAATTTTTTAAAAAGACAATCTAATTTTTCAAATGGACTTGAACAGGCATTTCACAAACACAAAAAACATACAAAAGGCCACAAGATGCTCATCAAGAAAATGCACACTAAAATCATAAGATATTACACATCCACCATGGAGACTGAAAAAGACTGACAGTTCTGTTGCTGGTGGAATTAAAAGTGATAATCACTTTGGAAAACTGTTGGGCAAATTCTAATCATGTCAGGCATAGCAATACCCAGTAATCCAGCAGTTCTACTCTAGGTGTACTCAAGAGAATTGAGTGCACATGTCCACAAAAAAATTTTATATTGGATTGTTTATAGTAGCTTTCTATGTCAGTTTTTTAGACAACTCTGTATTCCTCAAAAATCACCATGAGTGGTGCACACCTTTAGTCCCAGCTACTTGGAAGGCTGAGGTAGATTGTGTTTGGGGAGGAGGGGAGTTAATATCATTCTCCAAGCAGGAGTCAAAAGTAGACCAGCTTTACATAATTACAAACCTGACTAAAGAATGTAGCACAAAATAGCCTTTGTTTCTTTTATGGATTATTTTAAGAAATGTTGCATTACCAACCCCCTTGATAGCACTGAACCTCTTGTGGAAAAAACGGATATTGACAAAGAGGTGAAAAGTGATTCAGGCTGCCCACAGTGGTTCAGGCCTGTAATCCTAGCACTTTGTGAGGCCAAGGTGGGAGGATTGCTTGAGGCCAGGAGTTTAAGACAAGACTTTGTTTATGGCTCAACAAAAAATTTAAAAATTAGCCAAGCGTGGTGACACATGCCTATAAGTCCCAGCTACTCATGAGACTGAGATAGGAGGATCACTTGAGCCCAGGAGTTTGAGGTTATAGTGAGCTATGATGAAACCAATGCACTTTAGCCCAGGCTACAGAGTGATACCTTGTCTCAAAAAAAAAAAAAAAAAAAAAGTCAGCAGAGTCAGACTCTGAAAGTAAAGTAAAGAAATATTGGGACTAACCACTTTATTTTATTTATATTTTCCTTTTTATGAATGCATAAGTGTTACATGGTATCAACTGAAGTGTTTTTAGTAAATTTATAAATGTAAAATTTCTAAATGATGAAGTGAAATGACCAAGTGTTGTGTCAGTTAATTGGAAGAATTTTTCTTAGTGCATCAAAAAAATGCAATCTGGTGTCTTAAATTCAATAAAATATGAAATATTTTACATATGAAATACAATAAAGTATGATAGACTTTATCAAAAATCAGTTAATTTTATTGGTAAAATTCAGCATACATTTCCATTAAGATCAGATATAAGGTGCCTATAGGCATTATTTTTGAAGGTTCTAATTTACTAATGCAAAAAGACAAAAATAAATAATTGGGTTGAATCTTAGTTACGGAAATTGAGCATCCCTAATCCAAAAATCAGCCCTAAAATCTGAAACTTTTTGAGCACCGACTTGACACTCAAAGGAAATGCTTATTGCTGAAGCCTTTTGGATTTTGGATTTTCAGATTATGGGTATGAACCAGTGAGTATAATGCAAGTACTCTAAAATTGGAAAAAATCTAGAATCTGAAATACTTCTAGTTCCAACCATTTCAAATAAGGGGTGCTCAACCTGTAGTGTGTACCTAGGGAAAGAAATTCTAATTTTTAAAAATACTAGAATCAAGAAGCTGATAAGGTTGCTAGAGTCAAGATAAATAAAAATTAGTATCTTGGTATTAACAGTAGCCAATTTGACATGCAAATAGAGAAAAGTAATCTAGTGACAATATAACAAAACTCTCAGACTTTGAGGAAATAAATTTAATAGTAAACTTTGAGGTATAAATTTATAATATATCTTTATGAAGAAAGTGAATTTCTTCTTAAAGGACAGAACTGTGGTGTAGAACATAGTGACATAATGTTCCTGGATAAAAGGGCTTAATATAAAATTGGATCCTTTGTAAAATAACATAAAATTTAATAGTTATAATACCAGTACAAGAATAAATATGTGAAAATGGCCCCCAAAATTAATGAAACAAAAGTATGGTGAGAAGAAGAATTTGTCTTACCAGATACTATTCTAGTAAGATATTGTAGCTAAAACAGCATGAAATAGGTCCAGGAATATGTGGGAACTCTGGAAAAAGATGGTTTTTCAGTTTAGAGGAAAGAGGGTTTTTTAATAAATGAAGCAGGTATAATTGTCTATCCATATGCAAGAAAAATTAGAGCCCTACTTCACACTGTAAACAAGAACAAGATTTTAGTTGGAATATAAGTTTAAAAATAAAAGTATTAGAAAGTATAGGAGCTATTTGTATAACCTCATCAATAAAGGAAATCCAAAAGCTACGTTCTGACTACATTAAAAAAATATAAGCTCACAAATGACAAAAATATGCCATTAAATAAAGGGTTTAATCAAAAGATAAAACATAGACTGGGAAAATATTTTGTTACACATGACAAGCAAAAATTCATATCTTTTAAATGAAAAACAACTACAAATGGTTATGACAAACCTAGTAGAAAGTAGGCAGTGTTATGGAAGAGAAAATCTAAAGGGTTAATAAACTATGTTAAAATATGTTCAGCCTCTCTAAACAGAAATGCAAATTTAAAGCAAGCATGCTGCTAACATTTTTCACTCTTCAGATAGATAAGCATGCTTATAATACAATTAGGTCTACCTTGAGTGAAGGTCATGGTAAATATGGGCCCTCCTATGTTATTCTTGGGAGCGTGACTTCATTCAGCCTTTTGCAGGTGATTTGGCAATATCTGTAAAAGTTTAAAATATGTTTAACCCTTTACCCAGTTATCCCTCTGAGATAAATAAAACTAATATATACCTTCAATGGCATTTTTTACAATTGTGTTCGTACTGATAGAAGAGTGAAAACTTGAATGTCTATTAATATATGGCAGGACTGTGTTGAGTACTTGAAATATCTGGCTAGTATCAAAAAGAACAAGTTGCCTTTAACTCTCTTGAAGACATATCTGCAATGCAGTGTAATAAACAAAATAGCAATTTATGTGTAATCATGTTTGTATGCTCGTAGAGAAAGGTATAATGAGAATAAGATTGTCCGGGAGGGAAGGACATTATTTAACTTTTTATAATAGGGTTTTGCATTGTTTTACTAGTTTCAACTAAACAAAATGTGTTTTCTATTGAATGTGACCAAGGATGGGAAATACCAGCTTTTGTTTTTCCAAAAATTTCCTTTTTAGAAAATATTTCTGCTCTATAAGTCAGGCTAAAAGAGTTAATAATCACAATTCATTGTTCTCCTGGGCTTTAAGTCACTTGAGGGAATAGTTTAGCCCCAGTTCTGCAGGGATTGTGTAGACTCTTGAAATAGCTTTCCTATACAGAGATAGTATTCTGGTCAAAACTATTAAAGAGGTACATTGTGACATCTGTGCAGCTGAGAAAGGAACCAATAAAAGACCAAATGTTAATTTTTAATAGTCACATATTGTATCAAAACAGCTAAAGTTCTATTTTTCTTTCCCAATAGCTCCATCAAGGCACAGTCCCTGTTTCTTATACAGTAACAACAGTGGCACCACATGGAATTCCACTCTGCACAGGCCAGCACATCCCTGCGTGTAGTACACAACAGGTCCCAGGATGCTCTGTGGTTTTCAGTGGACAACACCTTCCTGTCTGTAGTGTGCCTCCTCCAGTAAGTCTATGCCTTTTTCTCAGTAGATCTCACAGCACACCAACTTGGATTTCATTTCATAATTTATGACTCAGCCTTCTTTAGAATAGCTAAGTGCGTTATGTAAGCAAACAAAATTTAAGAGACTGTCTTTATAGCTTCACTTCCAAGGAAGATGGCCAATTTTATTGCAACAGAAATCTCAGTTATCATCCATTTAATAAAATCAGTAACCATTTAATAAAATTAGTTTTAAAAGCTGATATCTTTTTACATTAATAAAATCACACATATTTGGCTATCCTGAGGGTCAAACCGTGTTTCTTCATATATCTATACTGTTTATAATTAAAGCTTGGTGTTTATAATTAAAGACTGATGAGGGTCAGCCTGAGTCTCAGAGTCTTAGTGTTCAGCAGTTACAGTCTCAGCACTTATTGGGTTTTAATGGGCACTTTGAGTACTTGGTCTTATTCCTCACTATCAGAAGCCAGTGATGAAAGTCCTGTTTTCTGGATGCTGAATCTGAAAAGTTAAATGACTTAACTTTTAGAGACAAATAGCATGGGAGAACAGAGATTCATACCCACTTTTTTTTAAACCTATGAAGCTTATGCTTTATGTCTACCAACTATCTCTTATTCTTTAATCTACCAACTCTCAGTCCAACCTCCTTTCACAAATGAGGTTGCTGGAATCTAGAGGATCTAAATGACTTATCTAAGGTCAACAATATCTTGAAAGGAAAGCATGTGGCAAAATTTAAATGTAACTAATAACCTGGTCTGGCTGTGAGATTAAAACAAACATACACGTACAAATACCAATGCCACTTTAACAGACTAAAACAAGCTTAGTTTGTCAGTAATAGAACCATTGTGCTAAATTTGCTGACTAAAATACTGAGAGAGCATAAGGCAATTAGTTGAGAGTTATGCTCTTATGAAAATTCTAGAAAGAAAAATTCTGTAAGATTGAAAAGCAGGGTTTATTGGTACAGCAGCAACTAACATCTGCTACATCTTAAAGCAACTAGAGAGATTCCTCTTCCATGCAGCACTTCTCCCCATTTCATGGGTATTGAAAAGTCTAAAATAAAGTAAAAGATGTTTTGACCGGTGGTAAAAATTATTTAAAATACAGAATAATTACTAGTTACCAATACTTTACTAGTAGATCAAAAATATACTACTTTATGTTAATATAAGTTATGTAAAACATTTTTATATGATTTTAGGGGAGGAATAGCAATGACAGATTTAAACCTATCTTTTAAAAAAATTATATATTCTGATATTTTTAACCAAAAAATAATGGTTTCTTTTACAGATGCTTCAGGCATGTTCGGTTCAGCACTTGCCAGTACCATATGCTGCATTCCCACCCCTTATTTCTAGTGATCCATTTCTTATACATCCTCCTCACCTTTCTCCCCATCATCCTCCTCATTTGCCACCACCAGGCCAGTTTGTCCCTTTCCAAACACAGCAGTCACGATCGGTAGGTATCTCAACTCTCATGTCTTTAATTTTGCCAGAATGTTTAGACCAGTGAGATAAATTTAGTAGATATAAGTTATTGCTGTTTAAACACTCTGACTTAGGTATTCTTATGTAGTTCTTAAAATAATTAAAGGAATTCACAGATAAATTAGTATAAACGTATTTACCTTGAATTATCCTGATTTAAGTTTTTCTAGTTGTTGTAATATCACTTGTCCAATTTAAATTTGTGTTGTTCTTCATATCTGCAATTCTTCAGGAAGTAAATCTGAAGAAAAATTTTTATTTAGTTGTATTAGTTTTTCCCCTTTTATGTATTTCTAAGTTGGAAAATGAAAATCTTATAATAGTGTTGATACTTGTTAGAATAAACTTGAATTCATTTAGGCAAGTAAATTCACCCTCTGAGTCTCAGTTACTTTTTCTGAAGGTCTGTTTTTGTGTGTTTTGATGAAAAGAAGATGCGCTAGTCTATTAACATAGTTAATTTTGTCCCGGGGCTAGAATATAGCTGAGAGGCATATTGTCAGGGTCTGGGGGAGATAAGTACTATATAAGAGCAAAGAAGGGCACCGGAGAAAGGTTCAGTTGTTTTTTAGGTAGGCCAGGTTCACTATCTGAACCATCAGATGGTGAACCTTAATGGGGGAAACAGGAAAGACAACCTGTGGAAATTTTTAGAGTGGAAGATTTCAGCTCTGTGGAAAAGAACTTAGCAGTCTATTACAGAGGAGCTTTACTGTTGTTTACTAAGGATTTATGTACCATGCTGAGTACTAAAGAGGGTCAGTTTAGCTGGTTGCTCTCCTGAAAACTATAGAAGCAATTATGATAGAAGTTGTACTCATCTAAAAAGTTAGCTACAAGAAAATCTTTTCTTGTAATCAGGATAGGATTCATGCCAAGATATTCTCCTTCTTAGGTTCCAGTGTCTGGAAATTCAAGGTTAAAGCAAAATTAAGGTATCATTTATTTCTAAATCTGGATTCTTTAAAAGGTCCAGTCATATAGCTAAATCAGGACTTAGGTTCACCAGTGTTGTCATAGTATCAGCAGTTGTGATTTCTCTCAAGCATGCATAAGCTTCCAAATTAAAAGTTTAATATTTACTTATATTTGAATGTGTTGCTATTACATAACTGTGGGAGGAAGTCAGACTACATTTAAATATAAATATGCCCAAGAGAACTGAATTGAAATCACCAACACAAAAATGTGTATGCAAATGTTTGTAGGTGCATTATTCGTGATACCCAAAAAGTGGACAATCCAAATGTCCAACAGCTGGTGAACAGATGAACAAAGGGTGGTGTATCCATACAATGTAATATTATTTAACCATAAAAAGGAATGAAGGGCTGGGCGAGATGGCTTGGGCCAGTAATCCTAGCACTTTGGGAGACTGAGGCAGGAGGATCGCTTTAGGCCAGGAGTTTGAGACCAGCCTGAGCAACGTAGCGAGACCCCATTTCTACAAAAAAATAGAAAAATTAGCCAGGCGTGGTGGTGCATGCCTGTAGTCCCAACTACTCGGGAGGCTAAGGCAAGAGGATCGCTTGATCCCAGTTGCAGTGAGCTATGGTGACAACCAGTGCACTCTAGCCTAGGCAGCAGAGTGAGACCTTATCTCAAAAAATATATAAATAAATGACATATTGATACAATTCACAAAATGGATGAACCTTGAAAATATTACACTAAGCAAAAGAAGGTAGACACAAACTTCTTAGTTCTGTTTCTATGAACTGGTTCCATTTATGTGAAATGTACAGAATAGGCAAATCCGTAGAAATGGAGAGCAGATGGATTGGGGAAATGGGCAGTGACTGCTAATGGGTATGGGGTTTCTGTTTGAGGTGGTGAAAATGTTCTGAAATTAGATACGATGGTTGCATAACTCCGTGAGTATACTAAAATGCATTGAGTTGTACTTCTTGTATAGTATGTGAATTATTTCTCAATAAACTTGGTTTTTAAAACTACATGCTATGTGCTTTGCATAGCAGTGTGTGCTTTATGTACATCATCTCAGTGTTAACAACATGCTTTTGAAGTAGGTCATGAACTTGTCAGTTTTATAGATGACAATACGAGCTTCAGATTAAGTAATTTATCTCAGAGTCACATGGCTGATTGGTGACAGTGCCAAGATTCTGTCTAGTCTCAAAGCCCATAATCTTTTTACTATAGTGTAATGTCTTCTGTACTTTATCTCATTTAGCCCTGTTTCTGATTTATAAATACACACCATGTTCTGTTTCATCTGTGAAATGTTAAGTGTCTGAAAATCTTTTTAGTAGGTTAGGGTGCCTTGACTGAAAAGTAATTTTCCTGTATTTGGGTTACTAGATGGCTTTTTGTCTTTCTTTCTCATTTTAAGAGAAAGGTTTAAATAGCGAAAAAGCAAAAAGTAAGATGGTGGCAGTGTTTGATAACATTTTTTTCAGAGACTTGCTTATTGAAATTAAAGGTAGGAAGATTTTACTGTAGTCTGTATGTCCACCTATATGAATTTCAGATTGATGTGAACATTAAGAGATCCATGGCCTTAAACATGTTTCCAGGTTTTTTAAAATTTTTAATTATTATAAAGCACAATCTTAACTAAACATTGGAAGTATATTAATATTTTTCTCTTCTCAGCCTCTGCAAAGGATAGAAAATGAAGTGGAACTCTTAGGAGAACATCTTCCAGTAGGAGGTTTTACATACCCTCCATCAGCCCATCCGCCAACATTACCTCCATCAGCTCCTTTGCAGTTCTTAACACATGATCCTTTGCATCAGGAGGTGTCCTTTGGAGTAGTAAGTTTTCATGGAATATTAATTACTTGCTTTGGCAACTTGTTAGTTCTGAGTTATATTTCAATATAATTTTTACCATGTTTAGAATTTTTAATGTATTTTTGAAAGTATTTAGATGGAAAATTATATTTAGAGATACACCTAAGTGTATGTTTTGAATTGGTTGTTGCATCTGTGTTGTTAACATTTAAGAAATATTAAATACAACTTGAACAGTAAACAACTTTCTAAGTTTTTAAAAAATAAGAGACTTTGACAGATTATTTATAAATGTAGAATAATCTTAAATCCTTTTAACATTTATCCCCCTGCAGCCTTATCCTCCATTTATGCCTCGGAGGCTCACAGGACGAAGTAGATACCGATCCCAGCAGCCAATACCACCTCCCCCTTATCATCCCAGCTTACTACCATATGTGTTGTAAGTTCTTTCTTTCTTATTTTAATAATTTCTGAATTTTGAAACCCTTGAGATTCTTTTTCCTTTATAAATATCTTCTTTGTGGTCTATAACTTGGGGTATGCTTGTTATTTCTTTTTATTTGAGGGGTTGAGGTGGGGGAGCCAGTTAAAGGTTAAAGAAAGAACTTAGAGCAAGAACATGAAAAAGTGGGGGAGCAAGAAATCTGTGAGCCATAAAACACGTTTAACAAATCAGGGGGCAGGAAAGGTTAAGATTTTTGCCTCTTTTACAGCTGTCTACTCTTGATTATCCAGCTTTTGATGCTATTCCTCTTGGGGGTAAAGGAGAAAAGTTATTTCTGTGTTTTAGTACTACTTTGTTAGGATTAATTCGCTCTGTAACAGAAACACCCATGGGTTAAAGGTGGTATAATTTATCTCTCTCACATAATAAAGTCTAGAAATAGGCAATTCAGGGATGGTTTGTTAGCCCTATGATTATGAAAAATGGTTCTACTATGATCAAAATTTTATGGCTTCTTCCTCTACATGATCTAAGTAAGATGGATCCTTAGGCTCTAGTCATCACACCCACATTCTAGCTAGCAAAAATAAAAATTAATCCCTCTGCCTACCTGTTCCTGTCAAGGATATGTCCTAGAAGTTGCACGTATTACCCCTGCCTACATTTCATTGGCCAGAACTTAGTCACATATCTGTAATTACCTTCTAGGAAAACTAGGAAATGTAATCTTTATAATCAGAAGGCCACGTGCCTGTGTCATGCTGTTTTGATAGTTTTAGCTTGTTCCCTCCCTCCCTTCTTCCCTTTCTCTCTCTTTCTCTATTTACTTATATTTTTCTATCTTAAAGTCAGATAGTATAAGTCTTTCACCTTTGTTTTTAAAATGTTTTTATTTGAGCTCTTTTGCATTTCCTTATCAATTTTAAAATCAGGCAGGGTGGGGTGGCTCACACCTGTGATCCTAGCACTTTGGGAGGCCAAGGTGGAAGGATCACTTTAGGACAGGAATTTGAGACCAGCCTGAGCAATACAGCAATACCCCATCTTTACAAAAAATAGAAAAATTAGCTGCGTGTGGTGGTGCTCACCTGTAGTTTCAGCTACTCAAGGGGCTGAGGCAGGAGGATCACTTGAGTCCAGGAGTTTGAAGTTGTGGTGAGTTACAATGATGCCATTGCACTCTAGCCCAGGCTATAGAGCAAGACCTTGTCTCAAAAGATAAATAAAACAAAAGCAGCATGTGAGTTTCTACCAAAAAAAAAAAAAAATGCTTGCCACAATCTTGGTAGGCATTATATGGAATCTGTAGATCAATTAGAGGGGGAAATTGACACCTTAACTATATTGAGTCTTCTAGTTTGCTTATGTGATATATTTCTGTTTGTTCATCTTTAAGTTATGCCAGCATTATACAGGTCTTACATATGTCTTATTAAATTTTTCCCCCTAATTTTAGGGTTTTTTTAATGCTATCGTGAATGGTATGTTTTTACTGTTAATTTTTAATAGTTTGCTGCGTGTAAAATCAGTCTCTTTTAAAAGGTTGCTACTGATAAACACCGACCATTCATCATTTATAGCACTGGCCTCTATCCTTCCTGTCCTATTTTTTGAATTAATATCCTAACATATCAATGCTAATGTGGTTGTTTTCATTACAGATCAATGCTTCCAGTGCCACCTGCAGTGGGCCCTACTTTCAGCTTTGAATTGGATGTGGAAGATGGAGAAGTAGAAAATTACGAGGTTAGTAGAGGAACTGAGGATTAATTTGGGGAACATTGTGTGCATAAAAGAATTGCTCTACTCAACTCTTTCCATCTAATCATTTATTAGGTAAACATTTTGTGCATTTTAAAGTATAAATGTGTCATAACCTAGAGACAGGGGAGGAGGCACATAAAATCTTAAATCACCTTTGGTATTTTGTTGTTGGTTTGTTTTTTGTTTTTTTTTTTTAATGCATGTGAAAGAATTCTAGTTCGTTACTATATTCCTCTGTAGTTTTTCAATAATGCTATTTCACTTTCTTTCTGCACGTATAATCAAACTGCAGTGTCCTTTGGATTCCATTCCCAGACTTGAGAGAGAAGGGGGGCTGTAATAACTTCCTATTTCTACACTATTTTTATTAGTTTTATACAGAGTAGTAAGAACAGGAGTTGCTTATGTACTGAAATTAATCTATCATTATGTTGATCAAAGGGACAGCTGACCAATAGAAAAAACAGTGATACCTTTGCAATATAAGAAAAATACCTTGTATTTGTCTTTGGAATCCCTTTCTAAACCGTATTTTTGGGTTGAATATTTTGATCTGTGAAGTCATACTTTGAACCAATTTAAAAAGTCTTATTTGCTTTTCTGTTTGTATCTCATAGTGTAGACGCCTGGCTCACTCCAGAATACTCAACATCTTTTTCACTCTATACATTCTTGTCTTGGTACCTTTACTTCCCTCGATCCTTTCACTAAGAAAGTCCCCCTTCCTCTACATTTTGAAAGCATACACATCTTGTAACACCCAGCACAAAAATTGCTACCTTTGTGAACAGCATGTCTAGTCTATCTCTTAGATCTAAATGAGTTTGTCCTTTTTTGTTTTTATGGTATGTACACACTAACCATGTCCTACCTTCAGTTGTCTTGCCTTCTAGATAACGTAAGTTCGTTCACGGCTTGATCATTATAGGTATACTTTAGAGATACTGAAGGTTCCGTTTCAGACCACCGCACTAAAGCGAAGTCACACAAACTTTTTTATTTCCTAGTGCATATAAAAGTTACGTTTATACAATATAGTCTATTAAGTGTATAGTAGCATTATATCAAAATACAATGTGCATATGTTAATTTAAGAATATTTTATTGCTAAAATATATTAATGAAAATCTGAGCCTTAAGCTCGGTCTTTTTACTGGTGGAGAATCTTGCCTCAGTGTTGATGACTGCTGACTGATCAGGGTGGTGATTGCTCAACCTTAGGGTTGTTGTGGAAATTTCTTAAAATAAGACAATAGTTAAGTTTACCAAAGTTTCACAAAAGATTTCTCTGTAGTATGCAGTTTAATAGCATTTTACCCACAGTAGAACTTCTTTCTAAATTGGAGTCAGTCCTCTCAAACTCTGCCACTGCTTTATCAACTAAGTTTATATAATATTCTAAATGCTTTGTTGTCATTTCACTAATGTTCACAGCATCTTCACCAGGAGTAGATTCTGTCTCAAGAATCCACTTTCTTTGCTCATCCACAGAAAGAGCAACACCTCATTCCTTCAAGTTTTATCATAAGATTACAGCAGTTCAGTCATTTCTTCAGGATCCACTTCTAGTTCTCTCACTATTCCTACCATATCTGCAGTTATTTCTGCCACTGAAGTCTTGAACCCCTCACGGTCATCCGTGAGGGTTGGAATCAGCTTCTTCCAAACTCCTATTAATGTTTACCTCCTCCCATGAATCCAAATATTCTTAATGGTATCTAGAATGATGAATCCTTTTCAGAAGGTTTTCTATGTACTTTGCTTGGATTCATCATGGAATTACTATCTATGGCAGCTATAGCCTTATAAAATGTATTTCTTAAATAACAAGACTAGAAAGTAAAATACTCCTTCATCCGTAAACTATAGAATGGATATTGTATTAGCAGGCATGAAAACATTAATCTCCTTGTACATCTCCATCAGAGCTCTTGGGTGACAAGTAATAGCAGTAATATTTTTAAAGGAATATTTTTTTCTGAGTAGTAGGTTTCAACAGTGGACTTAAAATATTCAATAAACCATACTGTTAACAGATGGTCTTGTCATCCAGGCATTATTCTTCCATTATAGAACACAGGCAGAGTAGATTTAGCGTAGTACCTGAGGGCGCTTCGATTTTTGGAATGGCAAATGAGCATTGGCTTCAACTTAAAGCCACCAGCTGTGTGGCGCCTAACAAAAGAGTCAGACTGACCTTTGAAGCTTTGAAGCCAGGTATTGACTATCGACTTCTCTCTAGCTATGGAAGTCCTAGATGGCATCCTCTTCCAGTACGGGGCTATTTTATCTATATTGAAAATCTGTTGTTTAGTGTAGCCACCTTCATTTATCTTAGCTAGATCTTCTGGGTAACTTGCTGCAGCTTCTACATTAGCACTTGCTGCTTCACCTCACATTTTTATGTTACGGAGATGACTTCTTTCCTTAAACCTCATGAATCAACCTCTGATAGTTTCACATTGTTCTTTTTCAGCTTCCTTACCTCTCAGTCTTCATAGAATTGAAGAGAGTTAGGGCCTTGCTCTGGATTAGGCTTTGACTTAATCTGGAGCAAGGCCAGATTTGTGATTGGTTTGATCTTCTATCCAGACCACTCAGACTTTCTCCATAAAAGCTATAAGGCTGTTTTACCTTCTTAACATTTGTATGTTCACTGGAGTAGCATTTTTAATTTCCTTGAAGAACTTTTCCTTTGCATTCACAACTTGGCTAACTAGCACAAGAGATCTAGCTTTTGGCCTATCACAGCATTCAGTACTTAGCTTAATCATTTCTTACTTTATATTTAGTGTGAGAGGCTTTCAACTATTCCTTTCGTTTGAGCACTTGGAGGCCATTGTAGGATTTTTTTTTTTTTTTTTTTTTTTTTTTTTTTTTTTTTTTTTTTTTTTTTTTTTTTTTTTTTTTTTTTTTTTTTTTTTTTTTTTTTTTTTTTTTTTTTTGAGACAGAGTCTCACTGTCTTGCCTGGGCTAGGTGCCGTGGTGTCAGCCTCGCTCACAGCAACCTTAAAACTCCTGGTCTCAAGCGATCCTCCTGCCTCAGCCTCCTGGGTAGCTGGGACTACAGACACACGCCACCATGCCCGGCTAATTTTTTCTATTTTTAGTTGTTTGGCCAATTTCTTTCTATTTTAGTAGAGACGGGGTCTCGCTCTTGGCTCAGGCTGGTCTCGAACTCCTGAGTTCAAGCAATCCTCGTGCCTCAGCCTCCCAGAGTGCTAGGATTACAGGCAGAGCCACCGTGCCCAGCCCATTGTAGGATTATTAACTGGCCTAATTTCAGTATTGTTGTGTCTCAGGGAATAGGGAGGCCTGAGGAGAGGGAGAGAGATGGGGGAACAGCCATTCAATGGAGCAGTCAGAACACACATATTTGTCATTTAAGTTTGCCATTTTATATGGGTGTGGTTTGTGGCACCCCAAAACAATTACAGTAGTAATATCAAAGATCATTGATCATGGGTCTCCATAACAGATATAGTAATAATGAAAAAGTTGGAAGTATTGTGAGATTACCAAAATGTGGCACAGAGCACATGCTGTTGGAAAAATTACACCAGAACACTTGCCTAATGGGGGGGTTGCCACAGAACTTCACTTTGTTTTTCAAAAAAGAATGCAGTGTCTGCAGTTCACGATAAAGCAAAGTTTAGTAAAACAAAGTATGCCTGTATACTCTCCATCTAAAAAGGGCTTAGTGAACATATTTTATTGTCATAAAATTGTCTTCATTGACCTTTGTGTCCGATAATATATACAAGAGGTGTATGAAAGATAATTATAAACTGTATCATAAATTAGATCTAAATCTTATATGCTAATTATAATCAGCATCAATTAGATTTAATAATTTACCTTCTATTCTAGCATTTAGAAGGTCTAGGAGGCCAGTGAAAGGGGAACAAATTATTTAGATAACTCAATTCTCTAAAAAAATCTGTCCCAAAAGCAAAGTTGTGGTATCATTATATTAAAACAAACAGCTATAATAGCTTTCATTATTGGGATTTGGGGAAATTAATTCTCTTTCATCCATCATCATTTTTTTGTTACCCATTCCCATAACCCTGTGACAGCCTGGAAAATGCAGAAAGGCAATCCACAAAAGGCAGCCCAATTGTGTGATAAAGCAAATGAGTTACTAGAGTCATTAAAACTAAGAGAGTAGTTACTGGTATAAAATTAGTAAATATAATAATTGCAACATGTTGAAATAAATCAAATATGTTAAAATACTTGAGTTCATAGTGGATACTTAAAAAAATTCTACCTTTGCTATATAAATTACTGAGTACAGTTCAGTATGAGTCGGTTGCTCAATATGGAAATAATTCATCTACTAAGAGAAAATTATAAAATTAGAATATTATCATTTTGCCATCTTTAATGAATTAACTGATCTATACAGTGTTCCATCATTGGCTGCTAACATAACTGCTAGACATGATAGGCTTCGTGATAGAAACAGTCAAATCTACCAATTTATAGGAAATAATAGACAAGGAATGTATTAAACCACACTGGTCAGGAATGGGGGAGGTTCATTCATGAATATTCAAACTGTGGGAATTTCTTCAGCATGTTGACCTAGGTTCTTCAACAGATGAAAGGATTAACAAGAGACACATTAAGCCATGGTAATGTGTAAATCTATTTGGATTCTTAAAATTTTTTAAATAATTGAAACAATTAGTGACATTCGAACATTTGATGTTAAAGAATTAGTGTTAATTTTTTAGATGTGATGATGTAATTGTGGTTATGTTCTTTTTAAAAGTCTATCTTTTAGACCAGTCATTCTCAACCTGGGGACAGTTTTGTCCCCCAGGGGATATTTGGCAAGTCAAGTCTGGAGATATTTTTGGTTGTTACATCTGGGAGGAGGTGCTACTGGCATCTAGTAGGCAGAGAGAGGTCAGGGATGGTGCTAAACATCCTGTAATACCCACGACAGTCCCTACAACAAAGAATTATCCAGCCCACAGTGTCAAAAGTGATGAACTGTGTTTTACAGATACACCTAATACCAATGAAATAATGCCGTCTTTTAGTTTTGTTTCAAAATAATCTGAGGTCTAGAGTAGATAATAATAGGTGAAATAAGATTAGCCATGAATTGTTGAGCCTGAGTAACGGGTATATGGGGGTTCATTACACTATTTCTCTACCTTTTTATGAGTTTCATATTTCCATAATAAAATTTTTTAATTTTTAAGTTGTTGGAATAGAAAATTTTTAAAAGATGAAAATATGTCTCCTTTTCCCGCTGCAGGCCCTGTTAAACCTAGCAGAGCGACTGGGGGAGGCTAAACCTCGTGGACTGACTAAAGCAGATATCGAACAACTTCCTTCTTATCGGTTCAATCCTAACAACCACCAGTCAGAACAGACCTTGTAAGAATATTTTTCTGATACCACTCTTAAATTTCCTTTTCTACCTTTATGAAATAAAAGCTTGCGAGTCAAAAGATAACTTGATAAAAATAAATTATCTCTATTTCATATTCTAGGCCTATGCTGTCCAATAAGGTGGCCACTAGTCACATAGAGCTGTTTAAATTAAAATTAAAAATTAAATACTTTAGTCCCGTTAGCTAGTGACTGCTGTTTTGGGAAGTATAGATACAGAACATTTCTGTCATCTCAGAAAGTTTTGTTGGACAGGGCTGTTTTCCATTTTTAGGTTTACTAGAAATTTTGTTTCTATTTCAAACTCTAGAATGTTTTAATGAAAGAAAGGTCCCATGCAAATAAAGTTTGAGGTTTTTACCTGAAAATTCTGCTTATTACAGTATCTTTTTTGTCACAGCTTTATTGAGATTTAATTCACATACCATGAAATTCACCCATTTAAAGTGTATACAATTCATTGTTTTTTAGTATATTCATAGTTGTATAACTATCACCACAATAAAATTTAGACCCTTTTTGTCACCCCAAAAAGAAGTCCCTCACCCATTAGCAACCACTCCTCATATCTCCTCAACCCACTGCACCTCACCCTGGCGCCTTCTCCCCATCCCCTAATCTACTTTATATCTCTATAAATTTTACATAAATGGGGTCATATGGTCATTTTGTATGTGGCATCTTTCACTTAGCGTAACTTTTTCAAGGTCCATCTGTGTTGTAGCTTGTATCAGTAAATCATTTCTTTTTGTGGCCAAATAATATTCCATTGTGTAGATACACCACATATTATTTATTTTTTCATGTTGATAGACAGTTGGGTTGTTTCCACTTTTTGGCTTTAAATAATGCCAAAGCCAAATAATGGCTTTGAATAATACTGCTGTGAATGTCTGTGTACAAGTTTTTCTCTGTATATGTATTTTTATTTCTCTTGAGTGTATACCTGGGAGTGAATTGCTGGGTCATATGGAAACACTACATTTAAACTTTTGAGAACTGCCAGTTTTTCCAAAGTGGCTTACATCATTTTATATTCCCACCAGCAATGTACAAAGGTTTTGATTTCTCCACATCTTTGTTAGCACTTGTTATTATCTTTTTTTATTATAGCCATTTTACTGGGTATGAAGTGGTATCTCATGGGAATTTTAATTTGCATTTCCTTGATTGCTAATGATGTTGATCATCTTTTCATGTGCTGTTGGTCATTTGTGTATTTTCTTCGGAGAAATGTCTATTCATATCCTCTGTCCATTTTTTTAATCGGATTGGCTCTGTATTATTGAATGGTAGAATTTCTTTATATATTATAGATGTAAAGTTCCTTATCAGATAAATGATTTTCAAAAATGCCTTCCCATTCTGTGCGTTGTTTTTCAGTTTCTTACTGATGTCCTTCGAAGGACAAAATTTTTAAATATTGATGAATTCCAACTTAAACTTGGTCCTCCATGTTCAACTGAGGATGAAAAATATTCAAGAAAAAAATAAAAATAGAAAATAACAATACAATAATAAAAAGTAATACAAATTAAAACAATACAGTGTAACAACTATTTACATAGCATTTACATTGTATTATGTGTTATAAGTAATCTAGTGATTAATTAAAGTATATAGGAAGATGTGCATAGGTCACAAATATTGCACTGTTTTATATAAAGGCCTTGAGCATCTGCAGATTTGGTTATCCATGGGGAGTCCTAGAATAATTGCCTACAGGTACTGAAGACACCTGCATCTCCTTTGCTGTTATTTCTTGTGTTTCTGATGTCATCTCCAAGAAACCATTGACTAATCCAAGGTCATAAAGATTTACTGTGTTTTCTTCTAAGAGTTTAATAGCATAGCGCTTACATTTAGGTTTTCGATCCATTTTTGAGTTAATTTTTATGTATGATGTGAGGGTATGGGTCCACCTTCATTCTTTTGGATGTGGAGATCCAGTTGTTCCAGCACCATTTTTTTGAATACTATAGTATCTTTGGTATTAAGACTGGCTTGGATATTAACCAGAAATTTTCTTGATAATCTGTCAGTAAAGCAACGCACTCTTACTAAATGCCTTAGCATCATGATTTTTTCAGGGTATTGACTGATAATTTTGTTTAAATTTTTAAGTGATGTTTTGATAACTGCGAATGAAAAGTGGTTTTATAGGCTTCAATGGTCATAACAAAATAGAAAGCATCCTGGTTTTGTGGTTAAATGACCTTTTTGCTTTTTTTTTTTAGGTGCGTAGTATGCATGTGTGATTTTGAGTCAAGGCAGCTACTTAGAGTCTTACCCTGTAACCATGAGTTCCATGCCAAGTGTGTTGACAAATGGCTTAAGGTAAAGTAATAACATTCATAAAGGAAATAGCATTGAATTTTCTGTTTTATTTATTTTTTTTATTTTTTGAGACAGAACCTCACTCTGTTGTCCGGGCTAGGGTGTCGTGGCGTCAGCCTAGCTCACAACAACCTCAAACTCCTGGGCTCAAGTGATCCTTCTGCCTCAGCCTCCCGAGTAGCTGGGATTGCAGGCATGCGCCACCATGCCCGGCTAATTTTTTCTATATGTTTTTAGTCGTCCAGCCAATTTCTTTCTATTTTCAGTAGAGATGGGGTCTCGCTCAGGCTGGTCTCGAACTCCTGAGCTCAAACCATCCTCCCACCTCAGCCTCCCAGAGTGCTAGGATTATAGGCGTGAGCCACCGTGCCTGGCCAGAATTTTCTGTTTTATTGACCATAGGTTCATTAGAGTAAGTTCATGGTTTAGTGGAGAGTGGGTATAGGAGACAAAATTGGAACACAAATTTCAGTATAATCTCTGCAAATGAAGAGGCCGGTAAGAATTAACTGCAGTCATTAACATAAGAGTGATTATGCAAAACTTGAAAAATGGCTTGTCTATTCTTGACAATCAGTATGTCCTGACTTTGTCATGGAGTATAGGGACAAGGTGTGAACTTGTTAGGCCAGTTTCCTCTGAGAGTTTATAAAGGTGCCTAACTAGAAGCTCCTTTGTCAGAGATTGGCATAAGGAATAAACATCTACTGTTTTTGTTTAATTCTGACCATTTTCTCCTTGTATATATGGAAAAAAAAGTCAAAAATCACAAACGCATTGACAGTGGTTTTGTCAGCATCAAATTATTTCAGGGGTTCCTTTTTCAAAAATGTTTTATGTGTTCTTTACTCTTCATGCTTCCACAGTCTCAAATTATAATAGTAGAATAAAAATGTGATGCAGTAAAAGAATCTAAATAGTCAATTTTTTTTAAATAGAGTGTTCTAATTTGGAGAAAATACTGGTGTAGATAACTGCACAGTTTGGTGAGGAAGACAGATAAGAGTTAGAGTAGCTCTTTGAGTGAGCACAGTTCAAGGGTACGCAGCTTAGCCGAAACTGAATCCTGAAGATGAAGTCTTTAACTTGTTAGAACAAGAAAGCATTCCATATGCAAATCCCTGACATGTCAGAACAGAGAACAATCCGAAAACCACAAGTTACTTGTGGCTGATGGCTGGAGTGTGAGGGAGAGTGGCAAGAGAAAATGTGTTCAGAGATAAAACCCGTGACCAACTTTTATTGTGCAGCCACTCTGAAGTGTCAGGGTGTACAGACTTGATCCTAAAAGCAATGGGGAAGGATATGACTGAGATTATGTTTTAGAAAGATCACTGGCCACCGTTTGAAGAAGAGGTAATTTCTAAGATACAGGGAGATGGTATAAGACATGGTGGTCAAGACAGAGAAATGGTTGGTGGCAATTGGATAAAAAGGAGGACTAATTTGAGAACTATCATAATGTAGAAATGAGACTATTTGCTGAATAAAGGGTTGTAGGAAGTAAAAGAGCAGGTGATGCTTATGTTTCTGGCTTTACCAATTTGGCAAATGATGGTGCCAATTTTTGAAATGGAGAAAGAGCAACTTTAGGAGCCCAAGGAAGAGGTGAGTAGAGCCTGACTGTAAAATTGGCAATTTTACAATCAGGTTCCTCAGTACTACTAAATGTTTTCTATGACTTCATTCTATTAAGAATAGCCACGGTTTTACTTTTAACTCAGTTATTAAATTTGTCTGATCAGGTGATAGATAATCTTGTTTATATGTTCGAACAGAGTTACTAAAAATTATGCATGGACTATATTAAGTCTTTGAGGTTTGTGGGTTTTTTAAAAAAAAAAAGAAACTAAATGCTTTGTATCTCTTTAAAGGAACAAAAAGTAAAAATTATACAAGAAGTAAAGTAGCTTCATTGCTTTTTTATAATGTGTTTCATCATACGAGTCATAATTCAGACAAGTTTTCTCTTACTTTTATTTTTTAGGCAAATCGTACTTGCCCAATTTGCCGAGCTGATGCTTCAGAAGTGCATCGGGATTCAGAATGACCAACCTAAGAGCACAAATTTAGTTTGGGTGTTCCTCATCACATGTATATACGGACTATCCATTGAACTTAATCTGTGTGGCTTCCAGCCCTCCCTTTACCAAAAGGGTCAATGGACCTTTCTTTGCACTGTGTGACTTAATCAACTATAAAAGCTTACAATTAGTCTTCACAATTATGGGATTGTTATACTAACCGTGTGATTGGAACTCCAAAGACTTTTTCTTTAGCTTAATTTCGTGTGTGCACTAACATTCCCTGGTTTTTGTGTGATCATTCCGAGTGTTGCTGCAAGATTACAGTGGACGTGATCTTTTAGCATGTGCTTTTATAAAAAGTGGTAGCTCCAGATGATATAGCAATCTACCTTATATAGAGCCTTCAGAAACTGTGAGTGGAAATGAATGCAGTGTCTGACTGTTGGTAATAAATGTATCTGTGTGCGAGAGAGTGTGTGTGCAACCACTTGTGTGAGGGCATGGTAGCTAACGTGTGTATGAGATCCTATATACCAGCATGTACCAAGAATGTGTGTGTAGTTTTAATTATGCTGCAATGTATAATCTGGTGTGTTATTTAAACAGCACTAGTACTGTACACTGGTTTTCCCTTGTGTTTGCTGTTGCACACTGATTGCTAAGGGTGCATCAATTATATAAGCATTGAATACTCCATCCCTTTCCCTCCCAGTGAATGGAATGAGAAAAGCCTTCTTCCTTTGCTTCAGGCAGCTGTCACCTTCTCTTTATTGGTGGTCCTAAGTAGGTCACTTAAGAAAAAAAGTATAACAGATTCTCACTCCATGTACCTGATTTTTTTATTCTGTTGTGAAAAATTTTTAAATCTCCAACTTGCTGTTTCCAAAAAGGTGCAATATCATACATCATCAGTTAGCAATATTAGCATTTCAATCAATGATTTGAATGTTGATACTTCTTGTTTTTTCCTTTACATTTCCAGTAAGCTTCTTACAGAAAGTACCTGTGATTTTCTTTTTTTAATGTTTAGATTTGTAGTCTATTCTGAAGATATTTGATTAATATATTTCTAAGAATACCACTGGTCCCATGAAGTCTCACCTCATTGACTTCCACCAGAACAAAATCTGTTAACTCAGCTTGACTTCCAGTATGTGTTGTATGTTCAAGCTCCCATAGACAACTAAATTGTTTTATGAAAGCTATATTTCTGTTCATATAAATTCACCTGCCAAGCTCCAGTTCTAAAAGTTGTCTAGTAGTTCTTCCCTCAGTAAATATGCTTCCCATCGAATGCCTTGTTTCAGGGTGGATCAAGTGCTGTGACAGCTCATGTTCCTTACACCTGATTTGCTTTGATGTTTTACTGCTTTTCCTTTTAATTTTTGTTTAAATGAGAAAACTTTAATGTAACAGGTGTCCAGAATACTTGCAGTATAAATGAAGATTTGATTTTTGTATAAGAAAATAATGCTGTTAAACAGGAATTGACCTTCATTTAGTTGATCTGAAGTAATACATAGCCATGTGGGTTTTTTTAAAATAGGTTCATTGAGCATAATTCAGATTGTTGAAAGTCGTTTTTCCAGCAATGTTTAGATTACTTTCTCATTCGTTTAGTGTATTGAATATTGTCTGCCTCTTCCTGCAGTTGGTGTCATTGCTTTGTGTGCAGTAGCACAAGCTGCATTGTTCCAGTCAGGACTGTGATAACTCGCTGCCCAGCCTCACTCAACTCGCAGGTGGCTCTGTGTCAGTTTTCTGCTCAGTGTTAGCTACTTGTTACTGCCATGCTGCTTGCCCTCCCTTGAAGTCTCTATAAGCTCATCACAGCCTAGAGTTCAGTAAAGTCAATTCACACAGAAGCACAATTTTGCCCTTTTCCAGACACTGTTGCCTCTGTCTAGTCATACAAGTAGGATTTTGCATACTTTCTGTTGGCCCCTAGGTTTGTCAGTGCATCAGAAGTACATCTAAACGGTGACAAAATGCACATGTTACTTTTAAATCATTAGGACATACTCCACCTGTTCCTGATGAATAAAAAGTATGTTAAAGACCAAAATTATTGGCATAATAATCAGCTACATACAAATCACGTATAGTTTAATCTTTATTTTTTTTAATGAAAAAATCATGTTTAAAATGGCAAAAGCCCATCTTATACATAGACTCTTTTATATAGCTGCAAAAAATTTATATCTGTACAGATCTAACATAACACTACTACACTCAGTATTCATTTTATTGAAGCATGCAAGCGAAGCACTTTTTCTAATTTATATAGAGATACCTAATTAACAAGGCACATTGTACTAATGACTAGGAAAAGTAGCTTTTCTTCCCTCCCTCGGGAATTCTTAATAATGTCCCTTCTTCAGTAAATTTTTGAGAGGCAGTTGGCAATTTAGGAGGCAGTAGGGTCTGTTTTGGTAAAATCCCGAATTTAATTGTTGCACTCTTGTGACTGATCTCTCTTCAGGAATGTCTTTTCTTTGCATGGGGCTCTTAGAGATGTGTGCAGACTTGCTCATTAAGTGGTTAGTGTGTATTAGGAGCACACGTGCATGTGTTCTGACCAGCTCAGACTAGCCACAGTGAGGAGAAGGAACAGTTGATTCATGCCCAACCGTTTGCACCTTGGGTGAAGCACCAGATAGCAAGCAGATGTTGGTTTGTTGCCTTCGTTTTCTTTCCTCCTAAAACAATATTGGCTTTACCATCTTAACTCAGCTGTGGGTTTTTTGTGGGTTCTTGTTTGTTTTTTGGCATGAATTGTCATCTTTGATGTTTTTTTAACCCCCATCCCCTAAAACACAAGGCCTCCAGGTATCAAGATCTCATTAGGATTTTTTGTCCTGAAATTTTTTTCTTTTTTTGAGAAAAATCTGGAAAATGTGAAACCATATTTAGATTTTATATACTCTCTGAAATGTGATTTGTTAAGATTCTTAAATTTGGGCCTCTTGTAATAATTTTAAATGAGATCTACCAACTCACTTAAGAGAATATTTTTCACGGATATCTTTAGGCCTTCATTAGAAAGCTGTTTTCCCCCTGTTGGTACATTTGGTTACCTCATTTTGCTGTTTGTTTCAGATTATGAAAGCTCACAGGGGTGTTTTTTGGAATCATTTGCTGAGTCATTTCTTCAAATCATATTCCATTGTATCAGTTAACATATAGTTTTAAATGTACGTATTATAAATATCTGTAACCAAATCATTTGAAGGCTTGATAAATTTTTAACAAAGTTTGTACATTTTTTATGAAAGTTACTAGTAATGCTTTACTAAGTAGTGCAATGAATTTTTATTTTTAATCCCTGTGCCCAATTTTGGAGTTGAGAGGGTTGTTGGTAATAAATGTATGATGTACACTTAAAAAAAACGTTTGTTGCATTTCATGTCACTGGGTTAGGGAAGGGGAAGCGGAAGGGTTATGTGTGCATGGTGGGTTGGGGTGAGGTGGGGATTCCAATAGGAAGGTACAGCTGAGTTGGGCTACTAGCTGCCAGGTTTAGTTTTTAGACTGTATTTCAGATTTTATGTTTCTGCATTTGTGTAAACAACTTAGAAACACAAAAGTAACTACCATAACATAATGGTACCTATTTCCCTAAAAAAGCTACACCTGGCATATGCACAGTGAACAGTAGGGATACATAAGTAGGTAACTAGATTTCTTCCTGCGTATGTTAACTATAAGATGAAGGAAACAAGATTACAATCGGTCAAATTTGTCCATGTTAGCTATAGTTTGTCAACATATGGAAAGAGGAGCCTCTGCTTTGTCATTTATGTTTGTATAATAGCTTTCCTTTGACTAAAAAAGGAAGAAAATAAAAACAATCTGCTTATGCATATGGTAACTGTTACTTAAGAAGCTGATACCGTCTGACCGGCTCCAGTACTTAACTGACAGAAGCATTCAGAAAAGTGACCAAATCTTGATTTCCCCCCGCCCTTTTTACAACATACTTGGAAGAGTATTTGGGTCACAAGAAACCCAAAACTTAACGCTTTTTTGTTACGGAGGCATTTACTGAATTACCCATGCACTCTCTCAAGTCACCCTGCTTAAAGTGAGCCAGGGAGGACCATATGGCTGATTCTGGCCAAGGCCTGTAAGTATAGGCTATGTGGCCTTTCCATGTGAGAGCATATAAAAGCCAGCTCTCTTTTCCTCTGCCAGGGTGGAGGCAGCCCTGAGTCCTGAGTCACTGCCTGGAAGAGAGCTGTCCTAAAAAGCCACTGGATCCTGAGAACATATTTTCGTGAGCTACAGAGGTCCTTAAATAAGACATAAAATGTGGACTCTGTCAGGACTTCATCCTGGCTAATTTATTTCCCTTTAAAGTCTTTTTAATCTTATTCTTACAACATAGTATGCTTTGATAATACCAATCCACAAGTGTTTCAAATGTGGTAATAACCATCACTGGGTACAATTAGTTCTTAAGCCCCTATTTGCAACAGAGGATAAAATTCTTATGTGATCACTTCACAGCCAAGTGTTTCAGGTCTCTTACGCACTTTAATGAATTGGCTAGACAATGTCCAGTATACAATTAGCCACATAAATAATTTAGAATTTTTTAGTGGCCACATTAAAAAGTAAAAGATAGTTGAAGTTATTTTTAATATTTTATTCCATCCAACATATACAAAATATTTCAGTATGTATTCAATACTACAAGTTATTGAGATACTTTGTATTTTCTCATACCAAGTCTCCAAAATCCAGTGTGTATATTGCATGTACAGCGCATCTCAGTTTGGACTAGCCACATGTGGGTGGTGGCCACCATGTTGGATGTCACAGGTCTAAACCAGAGCAATACCAGGATATCTGGTTTCTAAAGAATTGACCGTTACCCTTGATACCCCAGAACTTCTTAATTTTACCATTGTGTGCCTTAACAAACTACAGTATGATTAAAAAAACATTTTACTCTATAGTTCAATGTAACTTTTGTTGCTGTGATACATAAAACTCATTTTAAAAGGCTTAATTACTGTGAACTTCATATATGTAGCTGCCCTAGATAACATTCAAGAACAAACTCCATTTGTCAGTAACTTTCCAAATCATACATTTGCTTAGCACCTTCAGGATGCACAACTATAAAATAATTGGGCAATAATCAAATTTGTCATTCTGAAAAATTGAGGGTAGAAAACTTGAAACCCACTTTGAGATGATGGAGTGATTTCCTCTTGAGTTTGCTCTAACCTTTTTCATGTGGCTCTCTGCCTCCCACACTGACAGGAAATATAGGGAAAAGACTGGAAGAAAAAATATAGTGACAGCCAGGAATATTGAATGCCACCTTACAATCTGAAAATATGCTGCAGAATCAGTATGGATGTTTTTCCATTATAGAGAGGAAGTAAATTGTTCATGAGAAAGGAACCCACATCCCCTTCAAACCTCTGGTTCTTGGTCTTCACATGGGAACAAGGCATGGTGGCTGGTTAATAATCTATAGCCCCATACCCAGCAGTCTGCCGGGACCCAGCAGCGTACACAGAAAACATGTTAACAAGCTGCCTTCTTAGTCTTCCTCCAGTGTCAGAATCCCTTCCCCACAGCCTTTCTCCTTAGTAGTAAACTTGTAGGTTTGCAATGTAGTAGCCTCCCTCTTCTATTGCCCTGGTCCTTTTAGGCCTGGATGAGAGTCATTTTTATATTATCCAATCTTCCTGGTAGTAACTGTATATGTTCTGATAAGAGTTCTCCAAATGTGGGATGTGAGGGCGATCTGGCTGCGACATCTGTCACCCCATTGATCGCCAGGGTTGATTTGGCTGATGTGGCTGGCTAGGCAGGTGTCCCCTTCCTCCCTCACTGCTCCATGTGCGTCCCTCCCGAAGCTGCGCGCTTGGTCGAAGAGGATGACCTTCCCCACTAGAGGAGGACCGGTCTCTGGTCAAGGGTATACGAGTAGCTGCGCTCCCCTCCTAGAACCTCCACACAAGCTCTCAAGAGTTCTCCAAATGTGTGCTGAGATAGGTTTCTGACAGTGCAAACTTAATCCTGGTACGATAAATATTTTTGTAGTCAGCACAAGAGTATAGTATCCACACATTCTGCCTCGTTCTTTTTCTTTTCTGCTTTTGGACATTAATACTGGACTTCAGCTAAATCAGAGGAAAATAACCTTGACTGTCTACCAAAACAAGGCCAGCTTTTCCAATAAAAAAGTATTACTATCTATGGTGATTCACACTCAAAATACCCCAGTCCTGATACCATTAAACAGGAAAGTAGATCTCATTTAATCTTAATTTTAATATCTACAAAAAACTGGGACGATCAATCTAATCCAAGCTACCTAAATTTTAGGTGGGGAAACATCAGAAAGGGAAAAGTGAGCTCATCAGTTATTTTCTGTTCTACACACGCACAAAGACCCGGATTCTTGTAAGGAACATCCACAGGCTTCTGCTGAGCACCAGCTTATGCCAGCTGTAGGATCAGGAGTCCAGGTATTCAGTTTATTAGTTTCCCAGGGCTATCATAACAAATTAGCACAAATTCCAGAAGTTCAAAATCAAGGTATCGACAGGGTTGGTTTTCTCTGAAGGCTCTGAGGAGAGTTACGTTCCTTGCCTCTCTCCTAGCTTCTCGTGGCTGCTGGCAACCCTTGGAATTCCTTGGCTTGTAGACATATAACTCCAGTCTCTGCCTCTGTCTTCACGTGGCCACCTCCCCTGTGTCTTTGTCTTCAACTGGATGGAAAGCCCCATGCCTCTACACAGATGTCAGCAATAGGATCAGCAGTAGGGTTACCTGCAGGAAAAGCCAGATTTGTTCCAACTCAAGAAATCATTTGGGTCTGTTCCAACAAATGAACTCAAGACTCCAGAATTTCTTATCATAATGCATGACCAAAATAATTCGACCTAGAAAAAGTTAAAGAAGCTGTCTCTCATTACTGCAGCCAAAGATAAACCACAGTCATGCTCTCAGATTGGTTTAGAATAGTACCACTTCGTAGTATGTCCATGAAGTTAACTATGAAATGTACCATCAGTTAAGTGAACAAGTAGCACTTCTTTAAAAAGGGACGAATAAATAGGAACAAGCCTGCAACCTCTGCCCCAAGTGTACAATCTTTTTTTACTTCCCTGCCCCCTCCAGTGTACAATTTGAACCATAGGTGGATGGTTCCTTTGGTCAATCAAAATCTGATGAACCTTGGAAACATTTATGCTAAATGAAAGAAGCCAGACACACAAGGCCACATATTGTATGATTCCATTTATATGAAATGTTGAGAATTGTCGAATCTACGGAGACAGAAAGTAGATTGGTGGTTGACTAGGGCTGAAAGGATACTAGAGTTGAGGGTGATGGCTAAGAGGTGTGGGGTTTCTTTTGGGGGTAATGAAAATATTCTAAAATTGATTATAGTGATGGATGACAACTTTGAATATATTGAAAGGCACTGAATTGTACAGTGTAAGTGGATGAATTGTGTGGCATATGAATTATGTTTTTTTTTTTCTTTTTTAGAGACAGGGTCTTGCTCTGTTGTCCAGGCTGGAGTGCAGTGGCACAATCATAGCTCACTGCAGTGTCAAACTCCTGGTCCCAAGTGATCCTCCCACCTCAGCCTCCCAAGTAACATCTTAATAAAGCTGCTTTTAAAATGCACAATGACATATATACCCACCGTAATCTATAATTACAAAGAGTAACAATACCATGTGTTGGTGAGGGTGTGAAGCAAATTGGAATTCTCATTCACTGCTGATGGAAATAGAAATTGGAACAACCAATTTAGAAAACTAGTTGACATTATCTCCTAAAGTTAAGTCCACCTTATAACCCAGTAATTCCTCTACTGGGAATAGAGCCAGTACAAATGCATGCGGATGGGCACCAAAAGGCAAGTACAAGAATGTTCATAGCAGATTGTAAAGGCCCCAGTTGGAAAGAACCCAAATGTTCACCGACTATAAAACTGATAGATTATGGTGAAGCTTTATAATGGCTTTTATGCAGTAAAGAGAATAAACTACACGGAGCAACAAGCATGAATCTCGCTAATATATTGAATGAGACAAAAAAAGTGTACTCTCTATTTGTGAGAATAATCTCAGAAATTATAGAAAGTTGAAAAACAAGTGAAATTGATCTATGATACAAGAAGATGCAACAGTGATTGTCCTCAGCAGGAGTGGCAGTGACTACAGGGGGCACAAGGAGGGCATCTGGACTGTCACTAATTTTTTGTTTATTGAGCTATGTGCTTGGTTACACAAGTGGTTCAATTTGAAGATTTCACTGTTCAATTTTCTATATTTATAATTTTATAAACTTTATTTTAGAAAAATAAGTGGTAGGCCCCACTTCGTAACCCACTTAATAGAAGCACGGTTAAACAATGCACAAGGGCAAGTGAATTTTTATCATCGTAAATGAGTCATACCAGTATGATACCCCCAGATGATGTAAAACATAAAACCTAAACAAGCTCCCCAAATCAAGCACTTTCCCCATCTCAAAACATCTGTTTTGAACCTGCTTCTTGAGTTACACAGAGTATCAGAGCTAATGAAAGTATTTATGCCTGACACCTACACCAGGGTGCACTGTTGTTCAAAAACCAAGTTCCAAATACAGTACTAGCCTTTTAATGCATGGATCAGGATAGATCCAGTTATAAACGTCCAAAATGTGCTTTTGAGTTGCTTTTATTCATGAAACCGTACATTAGAAACCTGCTGGAATAGTACAGGATCACTACAGCTCAGGGACTCATTCCTTCTTGAGCTGTGTTGTGTTTATTCCCTACAGAGTGGGGCCTCCAAAAGTTTAAATGGTTTTCGAATGTTTAATTTAACAACTGTTTTCTTTTTTCAGCTGTATTCTAAAATGCAGCTTTGCTTAGCTTTAAAATCAGGCTTCCTCTATATTGTACAAGA
>RJWJ010017979.1:0-32246 GCA_004363605.1 Indri indri
AGAGTCAGGCATGTGCAGAACCTTCACAAAGGCCAATCACAGACAGGAGAGGAGAAAGGCACCACAGGCTCAGCCCATTTAATCCAGGAGGGTCCACTGTGACCCTCAAATCTAAAATGCTCTTTTCACAGAAAAAGAATTGGCCTGGAACCTAGGGTTGCAGCATGTCCTGTCAAATTTGAATATCAGACAAAAAACAAATAATTTTTTTTAGTGTGAATATGTCCCAGGGAACATTTGGAAAATACTTAGGTATTTTTAATTGCTTAATCTAACAGTCTGAGCGAGATCCGGAACCCAGCTGCTCATTAGGCAGTGTACATTCTCTGAGCCAGGCTGTCCTGATCTGTGAAATGAAGGATGATAACTGTCTGACTTTATCATGGGGTTGCTATGAGGCTTAAACATGCCCAGTGCCTGTGAATAGTTACATGCTCTGAAATTGTCGGGAATAAAGACAGTTGCTGTCAGTGTTATCGTTATCCAAACCCTGGTCTCCATGACAAACAACTCATTGAACTACTGCCTTGTTTCCTTCCAACTTCACTGTGATTTCTTGTAAGCCTTAGGCACATTGTCACACATCTATTTTTCATATTTAAGGCGTGTTCTTAAAACATATCAACAAGGACTTCATTTTCAGTGTTTTTTGTTGTTGGACTTAGATTTATTGCCTTTACTTTAAACCATCTTTACCTTAGGTGAATGACTGGCAGGATATACTGCTTAATTCATTTAGCATATCTTTATTGAACACCTATTATGTGCCAGGCATTGACGGTAAAGGGCTGAGTGAAATAGACCCAAATCCTTTCATCACTGAATGTATGGTTTGGCAGGGGTCCAGCTGTGTTAGAACCAGAGAAGGAAAGTAAACAGATAAGAAGAGTGCTTCTCCAGCCTGGCTTGACTTTAGAATCACCTGGGGAGATGTCTAGGCTGTATGGCAAACCAAGGCCTCCCTTGGTGATTCCAGTGTGCAGCCAAGGTTGAGAACTGCTGGATTGGAAGGAGCATAGGGCATGTTGGCTCTTGAATTCAATAAAGACTATTTTGCAAGTGAGGACTTCTCAGCCAACATGAATGTGGTTATTTACATAGACATGTACAGAGGGAGTTGGTGCAATAGACTAAACACCCGGCAAACTGGGCAAAACAGATGGCAGGAGCAGGAGTCCGGTTGGGAGCAGGCAGGACGTGGTATTCGACGGCCATATCTGAGAAGACTCCAGACTGTCCAAGTCAGGGGTTCCAAGCCCTCGCTGGGCTCAGACAACAAGTTTTAGGGGCCCCTGTAAAGGAGGTTGGCTGGGAGGGAACAGAGTTGTAGGCAAAATGGCCCTGGAAAATAAATGACCATGTAGAACTATTCAGCCCACCTGGTGATTGCAGCCACTTTTCTTTGTTTTTATTAATAGATGGACTTCTGTGTTCAATTATGTTTGGGGGAAAAAAAAGGTTTTAAAGTCACTTCCTAATCTAGATCAGATGGCTCATTTTACAGATATTGTGGGGTTTACTGTCCTTTAAAGTCTTCTTTCTGTTATTATGTTCCCACCATGTAAGTCGCGTCTTCTCTGTAATGTAACAAAATGAAATGTGTTTACCTCTACAGTTACATTTTCTTTTAAAATGGAATATTCTTTTTCCTACTTGCTTTTATCTTTTATAATAGGCATAAAATGCAGACCTTGAAGTGAGAAAGTGCAAATAAAAGTAAATGTATGTGTATCGATACACGTGTGTGTGTGTGTGTGTGTGTGTATTCAGAGTTATTTATTTACCTGTACCATGATGAAATTTTCATAGACACTCCTATTTTCTTCTGGTTTGAATGAAGCTGAAATGCCTATAATTCCTTTTGTCTGACAGAATTGCCTTGCACAATGCTTGAGAAAAAATATTCAACTGTGCTGTGGCAAGGTAGAGAGTTAGAGCCTCTTGTCTCATGAATGAACACATATTCCATAGAAGAAAAATACTTTTTTCCCACCAGGTACATTTGGGGAACTCACAGAGTGAATTCAGTTACCCATTGTCCTCTGATGTCACCACCATCCACATTTATTTTATTTTTAATAGAGGGACATTTCTATGTTCCTAAGGAATATGTTTTCCACCTGACAAGTAATATAATGTAAAATGTGTTCTGAGGACTAATCTTTGATAGAACAAACACTATCAGGTAATGCAGCCTTTTCTTATGTTTTCATACGTTGTTAAATAGTGTGTAAAGTGAAACTCCTTTTCCAAATATGCCATGACCTTTCATTGTGGGTTCATCACTTGGTTTTCTGTTGGTAGTTGCTAAGGTAAACTTCTCTTCTAAAACTGCCCCTTGGGCCAGCAGGGTTTAAAGCTACACCCTTCCCAGACCCTATGACAAAGGGTGGAACAAACATCTGTGGTTGTGGCTTCAAATGTTGGCGGATTGTTTACACTGGAGATTGCCTCCTGGCATTTGCTTTGCTTTTGCCAGGCTTACCATTTTGTAATCTTTTAAGACTACTTTTGCAGTGTTAGCTTTGATATAAGAATAATTTCCCCGTTGTCAGGGAGAACCAAAATGGCATTGGAGACAGCTAAGCAATGCTGACCTCATCACTTCTCAATGTATTGCTGATTTCTGCACTTTGGAACTCCTTGAAATTTGAAGCTGATAAAACTATAGCTCCCTTTAATCTAGAAATGTCACACAATGAAACATTTTCTGAATGCTTCCCACAAACTCTGCATTCCAGAATGGCAAAGAATTGTGCGTTTCAACAATCCCTTGTGTATCTTGACATAGTAAGAATTTATGTTTCAGAAAATATTAACAGTGGGAGCATATGTGAAATTAATAAGTGTGGTGTGGGTTGCCAATGAATTTACAGCTCTCATTAAATATCATATTTCCTACAATAACAGTAAATTGAGTAATTAATATGAAATTCAAACTTAATGAGAGATCTCCATAATAAGAGTTTTAATGTGGCTTTATATATAAACACAATAAAACAAGCTTATCATCAGGAAACAGTTTGCTCACTTATTTAAAAATATAAAGAACGCCTACTAGGAGGCAGGCAGCTGTGGTATGTACCCTTATATGCTTAACGTCCTAGCGAGGAATACAGACAGTAATCAGACAAATGAAAATTAAAATTATAATGCTGATATTAAAAGAGCACTTAGAAGAGACATCTAACCATAGTTGGAGGTGGAGGTTAGCAAAGGCTGCCTGGAAAAAGCAGTATCTAAACAGGACCCGTGTACAATTATATGGGTTCTGCACTGCACAATTGTACGTGATGGCTCTGTTAAGCTAAGACTTTAATGATGTATAGAGCGAGCTAAGCAGGAAGCAAGAGGTAGTGGAGTAGAATGTATGAGGAAAGGGAGATGAAAGAGTATCCCAGCTAAAGGAACAGCATGTGGGAAGGCTTAAAGCAACAAAGAGTCTGGCACCTTAGCTTAGACAAACTAAAAGAAATTCTGTGGCTGCCATGTAGACTGCAAAAAGAGTGTGGTTATACATGAGAGCCAAAACACCAGGGCCATACAAATTGAGGACAGTGGGGGTTCCCTCAAGTGTCTTAGGCTAGGAAGTTATGTCATGAGGTTGGTATAACGACACTTTCGCTACAGTGTGGAGATCAGATTACAGAAGAGCAAGACTGAAGCAGAAAGACAGATTGGGAAGCTATTATAATAATCCAGACAAAAGCTGGTGTTCCAAACTGGATCCATGGATGGAACTTGGCGGAATGGAGGACTTTCAGAGAAATTTTTGAAATTAAGTCATCAAGATTGATAGAATTTTGGAGAAAGAGAATTAGAGGTATCGGTGAAGATACTGAGATTTCTTGATTTGTCTTTGGATAGTTGGGGATTCCATTCACTCAGATTTGGAACACAAAGGAAGGACAGGACTTGAGGGAATGAGAATGAGTTTAAGTGCTTAGGGCATGTCCAAGTGGAGATGCCCAGCAGAAAGATATATGGGTCCAGAACTGAATAAAGGATCAGGCCAGGGAGAGAGACTTGAGAATCACCTTTGCATAGATGAAGTTGGAAGTCATAGGGATAGTGAGTCGTTCAGGTAATTTGGATACCTATAGCAGAAAAAAAATTTAAACAATAATGGTTTAAATTAGGATTTCTTTTTTTCTTGCATAATGCAAAGTACAGAGGCATGAAGTCCAGACTGGTTAGAAGGCTGTACCATATGATCAGGAATCCAGCTCCTTCTATTTTTCCACCCCTGCCCACGGCAATGGCTTCCATCTTCAGAGTTGCCTGCTAGGATGACCAGCTGGGTCAGTTTGCCCAGGACTATGGGAGTTCCCAGGACATGGAACTTTAAACTTTAAAACCAAGATAACCAAGATAACTAGGATGGGTTGGTCACCCTTGTCATCTCCTGGTCTTACGATGGCCACTGCAACTCCAGCCCACTGCGTGCACACTTCAGAGGGGAAGAAGGTGGGGAGGAGAGGACAAAAGGGACCTGCCAGCTGAGTCAACCCCCATCCTTGAGGTTTCTTGAAATCCCCATCCAACGACTTTCTGCATCTAGAACTTGATCACTGGCTACCCCAAAGGCAAAGGCGGCATAGCAATGTGGCTAGGTACGTTGGCAGCCCCGATCAAATTGGGGCTCTGTAGTGAGGAAGCAGGAGAGAATGGATATTAGGGAGGCGGTTTTCAGTTACTGCCATGGGGAGGAAGGCTCATCAGAATAGAAACTAGACCCAGACCCAGCGAAATACAAACACTTACGAGACAAACAAAGGGAGCGGATACCACGGGGAAGACTGAGGAGTAGCGGGTGGAAGGTGGAACAAAACATCGGAGGGGACCTCAAGGAATCCAGAGGAGAAGAACATTTCAAGATCAAGAGGTTGATGCTGCTCCATGTGCCTTTATAAAGCCACCTCCAAGGTGAAAAGTGCCATATTCTTCCTGTGGAAATTCCCCTCATTCCCAAGAAGCCAAACACCCCAGATGTGGGAGAAGTTGCTGAGTCACCTAGGAAGGAAGAAGTTGGCCATGATCTGCCCCACCAGGCCTTCTCCCAGGACCAGATGTCGCTAATCGATAGAGACACTCTGTTCAGTGCGTCTGCACCGCGCCTCACCCTTTCCTTCAATTTCAATCCTAAGTGGCACTAGAGAAAAAACCTTCCCTGGCACTACTGGACATCAAGGTTCCTTCCAGCATCAACAGGTTGAGGTTCTCCAGAAGTTCTGCAGTCATAGGCAAAGCTCTGGCTCCGTTTGTGAGAGGAGCAAATTCTTATTTATAAATGAATTTGGAAAGGAAGAAAGTTTTCTTTTTTCATTTTGGAGGTAAGCATTGTTATCATAATGACAGATGAGGAATGAATTTCCTGAGCCAATTGACATTGACCAGGAATGCCAGGAACACTGAAAAGTCAATTTTCATGTCAGGAGGGAGGGTTTCCCCTGCCCACGGCCCTGTGTGTTGGGATAGCACGGAAGCTCGTACATAGTAATTTTAGACTGCTCTTTAAATGCCGGCCTTTCCTCTTTCCTTATGCAAAGCTATATTTGAAATATTCCTCAGTGCAAGAGCCTCTTTGCTGTACTAGAGAAGGTTTCATTCTGGGTGGGGTTTCTTACCACTTGGGACCAAAATAGCATGGAAATGGCCAGTCACTCTTTCTCAATTACGGATCATTTTGCCCATCACACTTCAGAAGTGGGACCTCCCTATAAAGTTACACTGCAAACCAACCATCCTCAGTACATTGACTTCTGGCGAGATTTAGATGAAGCTTATAGCTCTTCAATCTCATTCATCTTCTCATCCTTGGAAACTAGCCAAAAGCCAGGGGTTTCATGCACTTTTATTGAATGAGAATGAGAAGTTTCTTGAATCGGCTTTATTATTAGGGGCCTCACATAGCAAGGAGAAGGGGGAAGAGAAGCCATTTCCATCAAAAACATTTACTGAAAAGAGATATGCCTTGCAAAACTTTATGGAGAGACCCTTTCTAATCCAGCAGGAAGATTGGGAGCTTGCCAGACTTGTTTATGTTGGATGGTACAAAGCACCCTGTTGTTTGGCAGCTGAGGGTCCAAATCCTTTGTGGAAATTACCCATTAGATGTGTACGTAGCACCTTCTGTTCACTGCAAGTTAGTAAATACTTATTAAGAGCTGGACTGAAACCCTGGACCATGCTTTGTGCATTAGCTGATAACTAAGGGTCTCTGCGTTGCCGGTGTTGCCCTTCTGCAGAGTGATTGTGCACCCCTTTATCTCTGGGTTGCCCCACTCCCCACTCCTCATCAGGCTTTACAGGGGATATTTGCTGGGGTCCTCCAAGCCCAACACTGTGGGGTTTCTCTGACAACAGTCACTAACCAAAGTGCACTTGCAAATATCTTATTTTGTATCCATAGATTCTAAGTTGCATCATTGATTTGTTAACATCCTTTTGGGGGATGGGGAGGTGCACTACTATAGATCAATTGTGATACCCTAATTTTAGAAAACTTGACATGTTTAAAAACCTTCTAGATTTGAAGCAATGTGGTAGAAAAGTGAATCTGGTGGTTGTGTTGTCAGTAGGGACAGTATTTGTGGAGAAGCCAGAGTGAGCTTCCATACGGATCCACCCATCCCTTCAGAATCCCAGTATAAAGAAAAGGAAGAAAAGTTTGTTTTCCTGCTAGAGGAAGATAATATTATGAAAATATAAATTAATAAAAAAGACAGACAAGGAAATATTTGGAGGCAGCCTGGTACAGGGGAAAAGGCATGGACTTAAAGCCAGACTTTGGTATACTAGCTGTGACCTTAAACTGAAAAATTACTTTTTGTGAATCTCTGTTTCCTTATTGGTAAAGTGGCAATTCCTACCTCATAGCATCATTGGGCAGGATTAAGAGAGAGCAAATGTCAAGAATCTAGTACCCAGAGTACAACAAAAGTTAGTTTCCTTTGAATCTCTCCTTCTTAACAGATGATTTGGGCCGAAGTCTTGAAAGTTATGTTCATTTTTATTTGATTAAAATTATGATTTGTATAGTTTAATAAACGACACAAGATAATAGTAAAATTGGAAACTTCAAACAGAAAGTGAGAATACTTCATGCAAGTCAGAAATAGTTGTGATTTTTCTTAGATATTTTCAGATCAGAATATTTTCTGCCAGAAGTAATCAGTGGATTTACAAATAATTATGAACCTGATTGACTGAGAAAAAAATCAAATATTAACAATCCCAAAGATTTAATAGTTTTTTTTTACATTTGAGGAGTGCTGTTTCATTTATTTTCTAATAACATAATCAATTGTTTTTGAGAACCCCATGCCTGTTGCATTTTCTATACATATTCAGAAATTTGACTTTTTAATTTTTTAAAGTCTTTGATGTGCAAAGAAAGCAAGACTCCTTCAAAATGTAAGCGATGGCTTATATATAATTGAGAATGCAGTTCCACAGAGGCATCCTCTCTCTGATAGGAATCTGGTTCTTTGCAGAAACTTTTTGAATGTTTGCTAGATGCTTTGCATGCGTTATTGTCCAGATTGCTTTGATCAGCCGATAGAGCCCAGAGATGATTGTCATAGCATAGAACACAGCTGGGAAATGGGATGGGACAGACTGGAAGAGGCTGGGACCTAGAAAAAGATGTGCCTACGGTAGTAGAGCAGGCACTAGGAAGAATGGATCCAGCCGCAGATGGTTGGAAGATCTGCACAGTGGGCAGAAGTTTGCGTCAGAAGGATAAGGCAAGAAACAGTAGGTAGAACAATAGCAGTTGGTATCAGAGAGGTCCAATATAAGGTACTGGGTGGGCTATCAGAAGAGCATGCTGATCGGATAACTGGAAATAGAAGAGCTAACATTTACTACAAACTTGGCACTGCACTAAGTGCTTCACTTCCATTATCTGATTTAATCTTCTTTAAAACACTACAAATGGCCAGGAGAGGCGGCTCATGCCTGTAATCCAGCACTTTGGGAGGCTGAGATGGGAGTATCACTTTAGGCCAAGAGTTTGAGACCAAGCTGGGCAATACAGTGAGACCCCATTTCCACAAGAAAAATGTTTAAACACTTAGCCGGGTGTTGTGGTGCACACCTGTAGCCCAGCTACTAGGGTGGCTAGGGCAGGAGGATTGCTTGGGCCCGGGAGTTTGAGGCTACAGTGAGCTATGATCGTACCACTGCACTCCAGCCTTGGCAACAGAGGGAGACCCCATCTCTAAAGAAAAAAAATGCTACAAAGCTGATACTTTAGCATCCCCATTTTACCAATGAAGAAAGTGGGTTTCAGGTAGCATAATTAACTTGTCCAAAGCGACATCACTGGTGTGATAGCCACACTGGACCACTCCACAGCACTGCTTTCACAGGCAGGACCTGATCCAGGGAGGCGACAGCAAGACATTCAGAAAACCAGGTGAGAAGATCATAGCCCTGAGAAGGAAGCTGCCAAAAATAAGCAGTGTCCTTGTCTTAGCTATGCAAGGTGCTAAGAGCTAGACAAAAGAGAGACACGGGCATTGCTGTCAGACCTGGGCCACAAGATTTCAGCCAGAATCATACCAGGAGTAAAATGCTGGATCCCACTTTAGATGTTGATTAATCCCGGGGAAGAGCCAGGGAGGCTCAGCTGTGAGCAGGGAAACTGCCGAGGATGGGCAGCCAAGAGGGGCCTGGCACTAAAGAGGACAAAGCTTCAGATGTCAACAGCAAAGGGCCGATTAAGGTGAAATGCATGAAGACTGTTCTCATATCAGCATTGAAAACGTGCTGCTGATCTGTTACCTGAACAAATATCTGCTCTGATCCATACTGAAAAAAAAGTAAGAAAATATAAATTCCTCACTGTCTCTGGAACAACTAAAGGACTCTTTCCCCGATAATGAAAACAGAAATAATAAATAGTTAACATTACTGTTTACAAAGCATCTTTCTATACAGTCACACACTGCATAACCAGATTTTGGTCAGCAACAGGCTGCCTACATGACAGTGGTCCCATAAGATGATAAGGAAGCTAAAAAATTCCAATAGCTTAATAATGTCTTGATGATCCTGACCCTGTGCAGGCCTAGGCCAATGTATGTTTGTGTCTTCATTTTTAACAAAAAAGTTCAAAAAGTAGAAAAAAATTAAACATTTTAAAAATAGAATAAAGCTCATATAATAAGGATATAAAGAAAGAAAATATTTTTATACAATGCTGTACAATGAGTTTGTGTTTTAAGCTAAGTGTTATTACCAAAGAGTCAAAAAGTTTTAAAAAATTTAAAGGTGTGTAAAGTAAAAATGTTACAGTAAGCTAAGGTTAATTTATTATTGAAAAGAAAAATATTTTTTATGAATTTGGTGTCCCCTAAGTGTACAGTGTTCATAAAGCCTACTATAGTGTACAGTAGTGTCCTGGGCCTTCACATTCACTCACCACTCACTGACTCACCCAGGGCAACTTCCAGTCCTGCAGGCTCTATTCATGGTAAGTGCCCTACACAGGTGTACCATTTGTAATGTTTCATACTTTTTTTATTGTACCTTTGTATGTTTAGATACAAAAACACTTACCATTGTGTCCCAGTTGCCTACAATGTTCAGTACAGTAACATGTCATGAAGGTTTGTAGCCTAGGAACAATAGGCTCCACCATATAGCTTAGGTTTGTAGTAGGCTATACCATCTAGGTTTATGTAAGTACACTCTAGGATGTTCACACAGCAAGGAAATCGCCTACTGACCCATTTCTCAGACTGTATCCCTGTTGTAAAGCAACCCATGACTGTACATCATGTCATCAGGTTCTCACAGCAACCCTATAGATATGAAGTCATATCTCACTTGAGTTTTACATTTTAAAGTCAGCACAAAAAATAAAAATTGTGTACTATCAAAATTGCCTTTGAAATTTCCTTAAATTCCACACAGAGTATAGTGTACATGACTTTTTACATATTTTACCATTTCTATGTACAACACAGCCAATTTTCCTTTCTGTGTGGAAATATATACTTTGAACATTAATGAAATAGATTCCATTCAGTGAATGTTCATGGGAAAAATGTATTTCATGTGTGTATGTCTGTATAGCAGTGGCTGGGTTGTTAATATGTTTGTAGCTGGTTTGTTTTTTTCTGAGTATACCGAGTGATTTTCCAAATATTGAACGTATATGTCATGGGACTCCACTCTTTTATTATTTCCATTTTGCAAATAAAAAAACGATGATGCAGTTAGTATGTGCATGAGAGAGTTTTAAACTTAGGTTATACTTTGCAAACTTGAGTGGGGTCCACTGTACCACCCAGTCATGCCAGCATGACCATCACACCTGAAGGACAGTGCATTCATTGTTAGCCAATAGGATTCCACAAATGCCAATAGTCTCCTGTGATTGGTGCCCTGTGGTGGCCTGGGATTTATCCCATCATGCTGTGCCTTGGCTAACAGAAATCATCAATGCATTGAGTTCCGTCCGTGTAGATGTGCCCAGCAAGTGAGCATGACCTCAAGACTCAGTTCTTTATGACTTGCCTTCACTGAAACAGAAAAGCTTTTTCTGTTGTTGTTTTCTGGTGCCTGCATGTGACGAGGAGACGGTCAGACCTTGGGGCATGTGGGCACGTGGAGTCTGTTCTTTTTGGCAAGATGGTTTAATGATTGTTTTTGATTGCTGACTTACTTTTTGAGAGAATCTGTTTGGAAGTTTATGGCCCTTTTCTGACCCCTTATAAAGATTTTATTATTTACAATAAATGGCTCGTAAATCAGATCAAATTGCCCAAGCAGCAGTATTTGAAGTGGATTCTTCCCTCTCCTCCTGATGTCACATCTTCAACACTGTGGTTAGTAAATCTCCCCCAGATCCTTGGCCTGAAGATCACAATCCCCATGTGATCTCTGCTTTTCTTTGCTTTTTTCTTATTTGTTTGTGTTTATTTTAATATCCCTGAAGCATTGTTTTTTTTATTCTTATTGTTTAAAAAAGATAGGGAAAGAGGATATGTCAGCAGGGATGGTGAGGTAAGGACCTCAAAAGATCCTCTCTCCATAAAAGCAATGAGAACATTGGAAAAATGATAAAAAATCAACTTTTTAATTTTTGGAAATTAACCAAGCATTTGAAACATTCAGGAGTATGTATTAATATTTAATAAAAATGACTGAATATTGGTAAGAACAGCTTTGTGGTGTTTTAACCTATCTTATTCTCATCCTGTTCTTTAAATTCATCTGGAAATAGAAGGGACCCAAAATAGTCAAAACAATCTCGAAAAAGAAGAATGAGATTGGAGGGCTCATACTTCCCAATTTCAAAACATACTAGAAAGCTACAGTAGGCAAGACAGAGTGGTATTGGCATAAGGATAAACATGGATCAATGGAATAGAATTGAGAGTCCAGAAATAAACCCTGCATCTATACTCAGTTGATTTTCAACAATGGTGGCAAGAAAATTCAATGCACAAAAATAATATGAAGTAGATCAAAGACCTAAATGTAAGAGCTAAAACTAAAAAACTCCTAGAGAAAAACATAGGTATAAATCATCATGACCTTAAGTTAGAGAACGGTTTCTTAGCTATGACATCAAAAACATATAAAAAAGAAGAAAAAAAACAGAAAACTGGACTTCATCAAAATTTAAAAAGTTTACACTTCAAAGGATACCATATAGAAAGTGAAAAGACAAACCACAAGAATGGGAGAAAAAATATTTGCAAATCATATAGCTAATAAGATATAGTATCCAGAATACATAAAGCCTCTTGTAACTCAACAATAAAAAGGCAAATAACCCAATTTTTAAAATGGGCGAGGAATTTGAATAGACATTTTTCCAAAGGGGATGTACAAATGGCCAGTAAGCACATGAAAGATGTTCTACATCATTAGTTTTTAGAGAAATACAAAATGAAAAGCAGAATTAGATACCACTTTATGTCTACTACGAAGGCTATAATAAAAAATATGGGCCATAACAAGTGTTGGTGAGGATGTGGAGAAATTGGAACTCGTACATTTTCGGTAGAAATGTAAATGGTGCGGGAACTTTGGAAAACAGTTTGGCAGTTCCCCAGAAAGTTAAACATAGAGTTACCATATGACCTGATAATTCCACTCCTAGGCATACTCCTAAGACAATTGAAACTTATGTCTACATAAAAACTTGCATAGAAATGCTCATAGCAGCATTATTTATAATAGCCAAAAAGTGGAAACAACCCGGATGTCCATCAACTGATGAATGGAGAAATAAAATGTAGTATATCCATAAAATGGAATATTATTCAGCTTCAAAAGGAATGAAGTACTGGTACATGCTACAACATGGATGAACCTTGAAAACATTAGCTAAGTGAAAGAAGTCAACCACAAAGCAACACATATTATATAATTCCATTTATATAAATATCCAGAATAGGCAAGTCCGTATAGACAGATAGTAGATTAGTGATTTCCAGAGGTTGGGAGAGGGAAGAATAAGGAATGGCTGCTAATGGATATGAGGTTTCCTTTTAGGGTGATGATGAGAATGTTCTGGAATTCAAGAGGAACTCTCAAAACTATGCAAAGACATGGAAATTAAACAACTTCCTGCCGAATGGTATTTGGGTCAACAATGAGATTAAGATGGAAATTTTTAAACTTTCAAAATGAATAATGATAACACAAGCTATTATATCAAAATCTCTGGGATACAGCAAGGTGCTCAGAGGGAAGTTTATAACACTAAACGCCTACATCAAAAAGACAAAATGATCACAAATGAACAACCTAACGTCACACCTCAAGGAACCAGAAAAACAAGAACAAAGCAAACCCAAAGCTAGCAGAAGACAAGAAATGTCAAAGATCAGAGCAAAACTAAATGAAATCGAGACCAAAAACAAACAAACAAACAAACAAACAAACACAAAGCATAAATGAAACAAAGAGTTGCTTCTTTGAGGAGATAAACAAAATGGATAGACCACTAGCTAGATTAACCAAGAAGAGAAGAGAGAGGATTCAAATAAGCTCAATCAGAAATGAACAGGGAGATACTACAATTGATACCACAGAATATGAAAGATCATCTGAGACTACTTTTAACACCCCTGTGCATGCACGCTAGAAAATCTAGAGGAAAGGGATAAATTCCTGGAAACATACAACCTCTCAAGCTTGATCAGGAAGAAATAGAAATACTGAACAAACCAATAATGAGTAGTGAAATTAAATCGGTAATAAAAAAATCTCCCAACTAAAAAAAGCCCAGGACCAGATGGATTCACATCTGAATTCGACCAGATTGACAAAGAACTGGTACCAGTCATACTGAAACTATTCCAAAAGATCAAGAAGGAGGGACTCCTCCCTAACTCATTCTACAAAGCCAGTATCACCCTGATGCCAAAGCCAGGAGAGGACACAACATAGACCTATATCCTTGATGAACATGGATGGAAAAATCCTCAAGAAAATACCAGCAAATCAGGTCCAAAAGCACATCAAAAAGATAATTCACCACAATCAAGTGGGTTTCAGCCCAAGGATATAAAGATGGTTCAACATAGTAAATAGACAATGGGAGAAAATATTTACAAGCTATACATCCAACAGGGGCTAATATGAGCAAATTAGCAAGAAAAAAACCAAATAGTCCCATTAACAAGTGGACAAAAGATATGAACATTTTTCAAAAGAAGAGAAACAAATGAACGACAAACATATGAAAAATGCTCAACATCACTAGTAATCAGGGAAATGTAAATTAAAACCACAATGAGATACTACCTTACCCCTGTCAGGATGGCCATTATTAAAAAGTCAAAAAACAGTAGATACTGGCATGGATGCGGTAAAAAGGGAACGTTGTACACTTTTGGTGGGAATGTAAATAAGTACAACCTCTATGGGGAAAATTATAGAGATTTCTCAAAGAACTAAAAGTAGGTCTACCATGCAATTCATCAATCCCACTGCTGAGGATCTACCTAAAGGAAAAGAAGTCATTTTATAAAAAAAGACACCTGCACTCATATATTTACCACAGCACAATTCACAATTGCAAATATAAGGAACCAAGTGCCCATCAACTGACGAATGGATAAAGAAAATGAATACATGTGTATATGTATACACACACACACACACACACACACACACACCATGGAATACTACTCAGTCATGAAAAAGAATGAAATAATGTCTTTTGCAGCAATTTGGATGGAACTGGAGGCCATTATCCTAAGTGAAGTAACCCAGGAACAGAAAACCAAATACTGCATGTTCTCAATTATAAGTGGGAGCTAAACAGTGGGTATGCATGGTCATACAGAATGACATTATGGACATTGGAGACTCAGAAGGGGAAGGGTGGAAGGGGGTGTGCAGGATGAAAAATCACCTATCGAGTGCAACATAACACTGTTCAGGTGATCGGTACACTAAAGTCTACTTCTCCACTATACAATTTGTCCATGTAACAAAAAAACCATTTGTATCCCCTAAATCTATTAAAATTTTTTAAAAAAAGAAAATTTTCTGGAATTTGTAGTGATGGTGCACAACTTTATGAATATACAAAAAATCACTGAATTGTATTAAAAGGGTGAATTGTATGGTATGTGAATTATGTCTAAGGTTGACTTCCAAATGACAATCTCATTAGGATGAAATAAATGAAATATTCCACACACAAAGAAAACTTCATTGACTCACTCAGTGGTAAAATGATTCTTTTTAATAAAGTAAGAAGAAACAACTCACAAATTTGTTTTAGAATAGCAATTTTATTAGTGACAGGGCAAGGAAAGTCACCATCCCTGATATCAATATCTTCATCATTCTATATTTATTTTCTTAAACTTCTTTGAAATATACTATGTTCATTCTAGTTCAATTTAGCTATAATATGACCACAAAATATACTCTTACACTGAAGCCACAAGCAAGGAGAACAAATAGTTTCGACTCAAGTGCCAACTCGGATTGACTGGTAGTGGCTACATGCCACACTGCGTTTAGAAGGATTCTGAAGCTATATTCAGGCTAGGCATGAAAAATGTAGTGATTGATTTAGAAAATTTATCTTGAGCTTGGCAGTGGTAGAGGAGGTGGGCAGTACTTGGGCTAATTATTGGATCTAGGAAAATGCATTATTCTAAGTGGATGCAAAATCAGTTGGGTAGATAAATCTTTGGGTGAACTGAAATGCAGCTAATGGACACATTCACATGCATAACCTAAAAATGAATTTGAGGTCTGTAATTTAAATGCAAAATACCAATATTTTGAAATAGCTGACATTTATGGATGAGATGTCAAAATCACTCAATAAATAGCACCGACTTTCATCATACAGTATAATATGAAGATATTTTAAGTAATACATTTTATATAGTGCATGCTCTCAAAGGTTCTTAACAAGAGAACATTAGCATATGCTTATAGTAAAATCCGATCTAGTGAGACAGAATGTCAAGAGAGTTTTTTTTATGGCACACACTAAAAAGTCAAAATAATCACTAGCATATGGACGCCGTGAGCCTGCTACAACACACATTTACTTAAGTTTGAACTGTCAAAACTGTCTCCTCCCTCATTTACATGCTACAGGAGCTGCTCTTTCCTTGATAGATGAGAAGTACCTAGAGGACGAGCCCTGTTTCTCTGTCATACCTTACAGTGATCAAAGCACAGTGTCAGCATCAGCATCAGCATCACCTGGAACTTCCCAGGAATGCAATCGGTTAGAAATGCGGGGTCACCCCAGACCTACTGGGTCCGACAGTCTGGGGCCCAGAGATCTGAACAAGCCCTACAGGTGACTCTGGGCTCAGGTTTGAGAGCACTGCTTCGGGTTGTTCCCTTCTAGAATGGGAAAGGAAGGAGGGAGGGGAAGAACGGGGGAAACTGAGGAAGTGCCCGGGGAGAACTGGGTCTCCTTGTGTGGCAGCTCAGTTGATATTTGGTGTGAATGTTGATAGGTCACAGTGCTGACTTTCTTGGTTTCTTTCCTCTTTTATCCCCCATGCCCCAACTCTCTGCTTACACAGAAAAGGTTTGAAATGCTCACGGGATCTCCCCCAATCCCATCTTCACCCCACCCCACTACCAGCCTGCTTAGAGTCCCTTAGCAAAAGGTGGGGACAGCAGGATGGCACTAATGCATTTCCTCATGTCACAGTGAAGCAGCACTTGTATTCAAAAAGGGTTGGTGTGAGGGCCCCGACTTAGGACTGTAAAATCCAACAGGCCCCTCGGCTGGGAATGTGCGTGCAGCACTTAGAACAGTGCCCGCGGCTTGGTAGCGAGTGTTGGCTGTACGCGGGAGGTAGAGGTGGTGGTGGCAATTGCCGCAAGGGCCTGATTTCTCCACAAGGGAGCCTGGGTTGGCATCGAGAAGCAGTTGCTATTTGTACCCAGTGGTAGTTGCTATGTGAAGAAGATTGCCAGCTAGAGATAGATCTCAGTCTTGAAACCCGTCAGCCGGCAAGAATGGCTCCCTGGAGAAAATGCTCTAACTGTGTTCCAAATGCGAGGATGGTCATCGGCTGAGCTGCAGCTGGCCTGTCACTACTGGCCATGGAGATAAGGATCTGGACTGGGATGGGAGTTTAGGACAACAAGTGTGGGAGGAAGGGCTGAAGAACATTGAGCAAAACAAAGAGGCATTTCAGGGCCTTTCTAGTAACAAATTAGTTTTAGGGAGCCCGAGGTGCAAGCAGTGGGGTGTGCAGCCCCAGGCTGGAAGACAGCGGATTAGATTCTGGCCATGAACATGGGGACCATTGAGCAAACACTAGAGTCTGCAGGCCAGAAAGGCCCAGAGGTCCCCACAGACCCGCAGGCATCCAGGTCACTGGTAGGACACCAGGCGGCCAGAGCTGGGTCTGGAAGGCTCCAATTAGGGCTCTTAGCTTCAGTGCCTCCTTTTTCTTTATGGAAATGTCGTTGCACATCCTGGTGCAGACAGCAGAGCACCACTTGCCAATATTGGGAGGATATGGGGAAGGGGAAGGAACAGGAGGAGAAAGCGAGGAGGGGGTGGAGGAGAAGGAAATAATTGCTAGTCCCAGAGCGTCCACGGCCTTGCCAGCCCTATGCTACATGTTTTGCACATGTTTTTCTCACTTATTTATCAGAACTATGAAATTTGGTCATAGAAGAGTCTAGGGAATGGATTCTTATGCTTAAAAAAGAAATAGCTTACAATGAACTTTATCTGCCCAGCCCCCAAGATCCAATCTACTATACACATCGGTCTACCATAATGATGCAAGTTAAGCGTGGGTTGAATCGTTAGGTCCGAGGGCAGCTATGGAAGGAGGAGTGTGAGTGCACTGAGCATGCTCACTTCAGGCTTGGGCGTTGCACCTGCTCATGCTGATCCTCTGGATTCTGATGCCAAACTCACACGCCATGGGGCCCAGGGAGATGAAGGCAGTGTGCTCTGTGGCCGCAGACACTGGGCTCCAGCGTCAGGAGTTAAAGGAGTGACGGGGATTATGGCAAAGTGTAGACCAAATGCCTCCCTCTGCAGAGGCAGCTCTACTCAGCTCCAGCCTCTTGTTGTCATGAGGGAAAGTGACCTCAATATGGCCAGACTTTGTAATTTTTTCACAAGAGGCCAGATATCCGGTGTTCAGGCTTCAGTGGGCTGACAAAATGCCTCTGCAGTTTCTGTCTGCCCGCAGATTTACTGGACCACAGTTGTATGTTTTTCCAAGTTGCAAACAAAAAGTTTATCCCTTGCCTGTGCTCCTTTCTCTCTGCAGGCCATTACGTTTACGTGGACACCTCCTTTGCCAAGCAGGGGGAGAAAGCCGTTCTGCTGAGTTCTGACTTACAGGCCGAGGAGTGGAGCTGTCTCCGCTTGGTCTACCAGATAACCACATCTTCGGGGTCTCCAGCAGATCCCAGCCAGCTGAACCTCTACATGAGATTTGAAGACGAAAGCTTTGATCGCTTGCTTTGGTCGGCTAAGGAACCTTCAGACAGCTGGCTCATAGCCAGCTTGGATTTGCAAAACAGTTCCAAGAAATTCAAGGTAGATGGAGTTTAGGAGGAAGATACAGGGCTTATTATGTGTGCTTTATGCTATTCTAAGATGCTGTGAAAATTTCTGCTGGTGCGGTTAGTTATCTCCTGAATTAGAATGTAATGTTTCATAGGGGATATAGCATAGAAGAATATTAGTAATGTAAATTAACATTTTGTTTATTCCTTAAAAGAGCTTCTTCCCAGATTTCTTTCCCATCTATTTAAATGCGACTTCAGTAAGAATCTAAATGGGGCTTAAATCAATCTCTTCAACGGAAATAGATTTTCTGTGGTTTTAGGGAGTATTCTCATTTCCTATAATTTTGTTTCATCCTTCTAAATTGTGTATGGTGTATGTTTAGATTATCTTGTTAATGGTTTCTTTGCTACAAATTTTGAACAAAATATAAAGTATAATAAAAGGAAAAATGAAAATACTTTGAAAGAGGAAAGATACTTTAAGGACATGTTCTGTTTCCTTTTCAAAGAGGAAAGCTGTTTCTTGACAAGCGCAGGAAAAGGAAGGTCGACGATGTAAGATGACGTTGGGTGTGGGTTGGAGGAAGGAAGGACCATGGGCCCTGGGCACACTTGGCCGTGAAGGGTGGCGTTTATTGAGACTATGTCATTGAGGACACAATAGAGCCTTCATGAACACATTCTCCATTCCTAATCCACTTTTCAATTTCCTCTTCTCTTTTGTGAAGTGTGGAAATATTTTACTTTCCTAGACCCTCGGTCTGCTTGGAGTCCCTCCCAGTCCGGCAGTGGTTGAGAAAGGTGCATCGGGGGTCTGAGTTCCCTCTTGCGTTACATCCTCCCAACAGTTATCACATCCTAAATCTGCCAGCACAGTTGTAAAAATATAGGGCTAAAACCACACAGGAAAAAGCTATTGCTTTCAGAAACAGGACCGCAGTGCCGCCTCAAGCACTGGAGAAGGTGGTGGTTGAGGTAACAATAGAAGAGAAGACTGCTGACTCAGCTTCTTTTGGACATCTGGCTCACCTCACAGTTCTGAGAATATAAGTATGTGTTTATGTACACACACGCACACACACGCATACACAAGCACATTCTTTTAATAAAGTCCATAGCGATATTGGTATCCAACAGCAATTAACCGAAACTAATAATCCTGTTTTGCCTTGAATTGCTGAACAGCTCCTGACTAATAACTGAAATTCTGAACCAAGGAAACGTGGTGCTTTGAATCCTAACTCCTCTTCTTCCCCTTGTGTTGTGCAGATTTTAATAGAAGGTGTAGTAGGACAGGGAGACACAGACAGCATTGCACTCTTTGAAATCAAGATGACAACCGGCTATTGTATTGGTAAGTGGATTTCATTTTCATTGAATCAGAATGTGAATCTTTGTCTAAAATTTACTGTTGCCAGAGGGAACAGAATTAATCCTAAAGATCAAGCATTGTATAGAGGACGCCGTATGATGCATAGTAGTTGAAATTCCTTGCTAGCTTCACTTGAAGGCTGGATGCTGTTAGTCTTTAGAGTAGAAAGGCTCCTTAGAGTTTGCCTGGACTGGTCAGATAATGAAAGAAAAGTAGATGCAGCAACCGTAACCTCAGAGTTGCCACCTTAACTTCAACATGTTCTAATAAAAATAATTTCCGGATAGCTGTAAATTCAGCTTTTTGTAGCATTTATCAGAAAAACAGGTGTTATATTATCTCCTTTCCTCCATTTCTCTCTTGGCATACCATTGCTCCCCTCTTAATAACCACGGTTGTCACTTAGATTCCATTTCAGCAGAGTTGGTTGGGTGTCTCTTATGCACCGGCTTCAGAGAGGGCATCAGGAGAGGACAGTCCCTGTCCTATGGCTGCCCACCTTCTACTTGTCTGCCACCGAAGCTGGTCCTATACGTGATAAATACCACCAGAGAGGGACAAGCGAGGCTGTGGGGGTGCAGGGAGCAGGAGGAGAAACTGGGGAGGACTGGTAGGGGAGATGCATGGGGGCTGGGGTTTCAAGGAGTAGAATTTAGTCAAGTGAAGGCACGCGGTAGGAAGGAAAGGCTATGCTAGACCCCTGCGGGGAGAAAGAACAGAGCAGGTGCAGGCAAAGGCAAGAAAGAGGCTGAGTAGGGTGTTTGAAGTGAGGCTCAGGCCTGCTAAGGGAGTTTGTGATGGAAGAGTGTGGATCCTGGGTGTGGAGCTCAGATTTACTGAATGATGTGGTTGGGAGGAACCCACAGTCACCCAAAGGGGAGAGGTGTGCAGTTGCGGGTTCAGATGATGAGTTGGAGAGAAGGAAAATACAAAGCAAGCAGGAAAACCCCCAGGAGGCAACTGTGACCGTACAGAGGAAGGGGAAGTGGTGAAGGTAAAATTGGGAGTTAGCGGTGGGAACAGGAAAGAGGCAATACAGTTGAGAGATTTTTAGCACCGACGGTACGTGGAGGCTAAATGGATGTGGAGGAGAAAGGAGACGGAGATGATTCTGAACAAAACAGAGGCCTTGCCAATTCCCTGATGTCTCAGTTCTTGTTTTGACCTTCCAATGATGTCTCTAAAGCAAGTGAAAGAAAACAGACTGGGAAAGTGGCTATTTTCTGAAGCTACAGTGAGTTGACCCAAGCTCGCTTCCTGAGCCTCCCTCTGGCCTCCCACCTGGGTCGTGGGTTGTGGCCTAGACACAGATTAGTCAGGCACACCTGGCTGAGCGCCACCTGCTGGCACAGTTGGCTCACTGATCCTCTCCACCTGTAAAATGGGGATGAAACACTTCCCTCATGGGATTCTTGTGAGGACTGATGAGATCGTGGATGTGAAGGTGGTTGGCACAGTGCTGGGCACTCAAGGCATGTTAATTGCCTTTCTTCAAATGATTCAGGTGCTTGTGGTTTGTTTAAAACAAAAGGGGTGCCAATACCTTTACCTTCTTTGCTAAACTGCATGATCACGCTCTCATCTCTCCTCTCTTTCTGGGTACTTTCTCTGCTTCCTTCCGTTCCTCATCTGTAAAATGGGTTAGTAATAGTACCTACCTTATGGAGATGTTCTGAGGATTAAATAAGTTAATTTATATAAAGTGCTTAGAATAGAGCCTGGCCCATTGGGGAATATTTTGCTTTTTATTTTCCCCTATGGCAACCTTTAGCTCTGAACGTTGGGCACTGGTTAGCAGATGCCGTGGTGGAAAATTTGAAAATGAAAATCTTAAAAATGTTCAATGCTTGCTGATATAAAAACACATTGATAACTACACCAGTGAGGATCCTGGCAGGGAGATAGGCACAGAGGGCATACTTGACCTGAGTAATTTGAGGAAAGCTCATTCTCGTTAAAGAGACCACAGAGGTGTGAGTGGTAAAGGAAACCAGCACGGGACAGTGCTGTGACCCAGGAGTAGTAACAGTGATGGTTTATGAGCTGTTACCCTCTTTAGGTCTGAAAGACAAGGGAGGAGGAGGGGGAACCTGGGAACAGGAGCTGTCTGGTGAGGGCTGCTTGACAAGGTTCGCCAACCCAGGGCAACCTGGCCGGGAGAGGGCTAGGGGAATAAGCCCCTGAATTCACTCTGCTTCTGCCCTCCATTGGTCAAATCCAACAGGAAGCTGGAAGTCAGGGGAGCCCATTGATACAGGGTAGATCTGGAGGGGACAGTGGGAGATGGCCAGTGCAATCCTACTTCATAATGTAACTGCATGAATATTGGGGCCAATGGAGGCACCAGCTTGTGAGTTTCTTGTTCCCACTCAAGGAGTTTGTTGATGGGGAATGACTTACCCCCGCAAACCTGTCAATGACACTAAGGAAGTCTTTATCTTCACTTTCTTCTCCACTCAGCTGCTGCAGAAGGGACCCAGAGCCTAGGAAATACCTGCCCCACCTATTTTGACTAGGTTCTGGTTTATAAGAAAAGCAGGGGATTTTAGCATTGAGAAAACATGCCCCTCAGTTCTAGGTGTCTTGTTCACCATCAAGAGAGAAAGGGATGGATGACTGGGCCACCAGGTTCAAGAAAGGGTGGTGGACAAAACTTCTGGACCCAAGAGCATAACCCTGAACAGTGCTTTGAAAGAGAGATGACTGATAGAAATGGCCGGCTTGTTCCAAGCACCAGCCACATGCGTGGTGCTGTGCTGGGAGCTGTCCACACTTACAACAGCCCTAGGAGGTGGGAACATTGTCCCCGTTTCACACATGATGAAACAGAGGCTAAGAGAAGTGATGCGTCATGATGCAAGCCACATGGCTAGTAAGTGTAAGGGCTGCAATTCGATTCGAAGGGCCAGTGATGAATTAGAATCTGGATTCCATTACAGGACCTGTCTTTTCTTGCCAATATTGTCCAGGGACCCCGGCAAAAGGTTCCAGTGGGCCAAGGCAGAGAGAAACATCTGAATATCTAAGAGCAAACTTTGCAGTGAAAATGGGGTACCCAGGTGTGACTGCGTGTCCATGAAGAGTGTTTCTGTTTCTTTTCTGCCAGAATGTGACTTTGAGGAAAATCATCTCTGTGGCTACGTGAACCGCTGGAACCCCAACGTGAACTGGTTTGTAGGAGGAGGAAACATTCGGAACTCCCACTCCATTCTCCCACAAGATCACACCTTCAGGAATGAACTGGGTGAGCTGGGGGCAAATGGAGTCCTTTTCCCAGGAGAAATCTTTCTGCCTTCTCCTCCCGCCCTGCACTGACCTAACTGTGGCTTCTGTCCACAAGGAAGGGAGGAGGGAGGAGAGAGGAGGGTGAGGAGGGACCAGGACGCTGGCGGAAGAGGAGGGAAGAATAAACGGCGAGGTAGAGACAAACTGCAGGTGTGAGCTCTGTGACTTAGGAGAAAGCCACCCAGCTAAAAGGTTTTTCTTTACCTGTGACCTGGTCTTGCTATTTTCACATTTCCATAATATGCCTTACTTTCTTATCTGTTTGTTGCTTAATATTTCTTATTTCTAAAGACAAGGCTGCAATAGTCCCAGGTTACTTATCACTAAATACAGATGGAAGGACAGGCGTGAGTCCTTAAGGACTTCCCAAGTGGTCGTGAGGTGGCCAGTACTGACGGTTAACTGAATGTGGTGTGCAACAGGGCCCCCTGGTGGCCAAGTAGGCTGGTTCTCCGCAAGGAAAACGGGGAGGTGAGATTGCGATTTCAGTGAGAAGTCGGCTTTGAGGAGAAAGTCTGCACGGGAGGGAGACAGGGGCAAGGGCTTCCTCACTTGTGTGTTATCGCTGTGGGCCTATCACTGGACCCTGGTAGACTTTGTAAAAGCCTAGGTCTCCCCACAGTCGCAAGACATTCCAGTCCTCAACTCCAGGGTCTTCTCCAAGTAGTGAGAAGCTTCTGGTGGCTGCTTTCCAACAAGAATAGGAATTTGGGTTCTGCTGTAAATAGCAACGTTTTCTCTTTTGCTGCTTTTCCATGTGGACACTGAGGTGATCTACTCAGGACTAATAAATTGCCAATGTTGACAGCGTATCCTGTGCCGGAAGATGTGACAACTTTTTATGGTTCTTTGCTTTTTTCCTCATTCACTGTAATTTCTCTTTATCTGAATATTTTTAACCATGTCTGCAACTTTTTTTCAACAAGTGCCCATCCTGCAGCTTATCTTGGCGTAGGCAGCCTTCGTCTTGACCTCACCGTTCTCTTTGCTTCTCCTGTCTCCTCCTTTATGCCCAGAGTCTCAGATTAACTTCCTACAGGGGTCAGGCAGGTAGTATAAGCAAGTGATATGTGGGCTGGGTGAGGACTGTGGCAAACCAGAGAGCCGAGACCCTGTGCAAAGACTACTCAGCTCCAGTGAATGGCTGCCATGTGAGAAGGCAAGCCCAGGTTGCCCGATCTTTTGATGTTTGATGTTTCGAGATAATCAGGAAGGCAGAGTGTTTATGTGAAATTACCCACATTTTTAAAAGTTGGTGAATATTTTCTAAAATCAATGCATGGGCTAACAAAACATATCTGCAGGTCAGACCCAGCTGACAAACTTCTATTTTGCAGTCTTCATTTTACAGGTTCTCTTTTTTTCCCAACATGTCCAGGCTTTTTAAAACAAAATGCTTACCAGCAACTACATATAAAAAGATTGGCATCTCATGGAGCTTGCCTGTTTAAGACAAAGCCAACTTTGGATCTAGCATTTACATTCATTCGACCCTGTATTAAGTATGATGGGGAAAATGACAAGTCCCCTATGGCCTCTTCCCAGCTTCAAGGAACATACATTCAAGAAAGGGAGAGAGATTTCTACCACAAATGGATGTAACAAAAGGTAGTATCTGTCAAGTGCTGTAAGAGTAGTCCCCCTTCTCCACACACACACACAAAAGATGCTGTTCATTCAGAGACTAAAGAGATCACTTACTGCTCCTGGAAGACATGGCAAAAGAAGTAAACTGCATGGAAGCGTGGGTATGATTTTGACAGAGACGAGAGAAGACCAGCGCAGTGATACAGTGGCAGCAACAATAAGGGGTAAGTGAGGGAGAGATTGGCTGAGAAAGCAGTGTCAGAGTGTCAGGGCAAATTCTAAAAGGCCTTGAATGCCAGGAAAGAGATTTTTACCTTTATTTTATTGACAATGGGAAGCCATTGCACGTGTTTGAGCAGTGGAGAGATAGCATCGCAGCAAATTATTTAGGTGAACATGACGATGATGATCTCAGCAGAGGGAGGACAAAGAGATAGAGCAAGAGTACAAAAGAACGCCCCGGAAACTGTTTCTTCACATATGTCTAGAGTCACTTACATAACATACTGAGATAAGAAAAAGGAAAAACATTTTTACATATTTCCACTTTTAAAAGTAAGGTTTAGCACCTTTGACAATGACCAGAGATTGGCATTTCTCTCTCTATACCACATATGATCCTAAAGACGCATGGCCCATCTCCACTTGTGGCCATTGTTGGAACCACACTACAAATGAGTGTTCTGTGTAGAGTGAATGACAGCCAGTCATGCCAGGGCAGTCCACGGATCTGCACGAGTATTTTAAAAGACAGCTGAGTTAACCCAAAACAATGAAATGTCACCACCTCTTGAGACCTTTGTTTAAATGAACAAAGCAACTAACAATCCCTTGGGAGGTTCAGAAAAGAAAATCCAGGTGACTTTTTCTTCATGTATGAAAATAGGCTGGTTTTGAGACTCTTTTTCTATCATGTCTTAAGAATCTAATGCAAGGAATGGAAAGGATCTTGAAAGGCTGATACCTTCAAATTACAGTAATTCTCCATGTCATTATCACAGTTACACAGAGATGCAAGTTTAACTATGGAGAAGTGTTAGAAAATTTGTCCCAAATCACTTACAAATTAGTTCCGAAGTCTAATCCGCCGGGTAGCCAATGTCATGATTTAGTGATTACTTATTCAATGCATCATTTTTCATCCTCAGTGATGGCAAGGGTCAGCTGGTGGGGAGACACACATTTCTTGGGAGAGGCAGCAGACCTATGGACTGGCGTCAAATCATCTGTTGACTCTGTTACCTGAGTACAATCCATCCTTTGAAGAGTATAATACCCCCAGCCCTTCCTCACACTCATCTGTAACTGCAGAACATTCTGACCCTGTTTGTGTCAATGAAGGATAGAGGAAGAGCACGAAGCCAGGAGTTGGAATGCTTGTGCGCCTGGCCGGTTACCAGGGTACTGTATCACCTAGAGCAAACCCTTAACTTCTCAGGATCTCCACTGGTCTGTTTGCAAATGAGGAATTTGAATTTGATGATCTCTAAGATGCCTTTGAGTTCTAGTAGTTTACTCTTCTCTCTTTGCCTGACGCTATAGAGCAGGGTCTCCAAATTTGTCACTCATTGAGATCTGTTTCAAAAATGATGAGTCCTCCTGAGTACTTAAAAGCACATTGCATTTGACATCAGGAAGAAAAAGAAAAAAGACTAATGGGATGAAGAGGTGAGCAAAAGAGGACCCGGCTTTTCTAATGTCTTGACCAGAGGGCCAAGAGCTAAGCATAGTGGTGTGGTCATTCCTGAGGAGTGCTAAGGCTTGCTGGGAGGGTGCTGTCACCCCTGCCATCGGCACTTGCCTCTCTCCTTCTCTCCCACTCCTTCTTTCCCTCCCATCTTCCTCTCTCCATTTTCCCATCCTTTCTCTTCTTCCTTGGCTATTCTTAAACACCTCCCAAAGGCAGGCAGCTTTGCCTACTAGCTTTGCTTGGTCCCCTGATGTCCATACTGAGGGCTAAAGAACAAGCTGACCCAGGGCTGAAGGGGAGAAGTCCAAGGAGACCTCCCACCTCCTTCCAGCAACGCACAGGATTATATAGTCAGTCCATTCGGAGCCTGAACACTGAATGAGGTTTCTTCATTGATCATTCACTTATTCACTCATTTAACAAACACATAATAAGTACTTTTTATATCTCAGGCATTCTTGCATACCCTGATGATATAAAAACAGGCACTGACCTCAAAAAGATCATAGGAACCAACTTTTCCCAAAATTCTGTCCCCTAGAATACCAGTTTTTGAGTATATTAATCTTTATATGGGGGCAGAAGGGCAATAGGTGGTCACATAAACTGGGGAAACCCTGAGTTAAAGACAGCTAAACAGATTTCTTTATTTCAGGACTTCTCATGGCCTTTAATACTGTTCTGTGTTAATATATCACAGCATTTGTCAAATTATCTGAATACCAACATGCTACGTAAACGTGCACAGTAATGCATGACTAATAGAGGTATGAAATAAATGATACAGGGCTGCAGAAAAATGAAAGATTACCTCGGTTTTGGGGTGAGGGAAGACTTTCTAGAGAAAGTAATAGCAGAACTGGAATTTGGCAAGATGAATAAGCGAAATATAAATGCTAAATGTGCAAAAGGGCAGAGGTGTGAGAGTGAATAGTTTATTTCCTGTTTGGAACATATCTGAGAATGCCAGGGTGTATGCTGATGGCAGAGGGGCCCCTAGATCCTAGGCTGCGTTCCTGCTTATGGTTAGCAGGAAGCCCCGTGTCTGCACGCCACTCACTTCTCCAACTCTTTTCTGCCATTTCACTCCCATTTCCCTCCAACTTTTGGACAGATGTTTTGCCCATTTATTAGCCGACAGCCCTCACATCCCCACTCAACACACACACGTGCACACACACGTATGTGCACACACACAGATAACACCCACATGCACACTCCTCATGCCTGGATTCCTATGTCGGTCTTTCCCCTATATAGGATGGGGCTACAAAACATGAGTTCAAAGATTCTAAAATATCTTATTTGAAAAGCTCTGCCCATAAGACTCAAAGATTTGAACAGGATCACTCTTGAACAACAACAACAACAAGCTTCAATGCTCTAAAAATGAAAGAGGTTGCCTCTCTTATTATTACATTTGCCTTCTACTGGGTATATTGATCTTCCCTGAGCTCTATCAATTTGGGTGGCAAAGTAAAGACAAAATGGTTCAGATGTCTGCCTGAAGCAGCAGATTTTGCTCTATATGAACTCGCCTCTTATTTATTCATATACTGGACTCAGCTATTGCCTTTGCCTTCTGGTAAAAACTAGAGAAACAACAGGGGGAAGGGGAGCTGTATGGCTTCTCAGGAATTTCAGAACTGCAGGGAGGGTTGAGGGAAGTCTTCTCAGCAGGGCGCTGTCTTTGTGTTGTAGAAAAGGGAGCATCAAATGTAATAATCTGAAAAATACAATGTGGATATGAGTTTTCCTTCATTTGCTTGTGTATTTTTAGCAATTTGCCCCAAACATTGAGTCAAGATTTTTCAATGAGCACCATGTCCCCAAATTCTCATCTAATGATGGAAGTGGCTGAAATAATGCAGTAAGAATTGTGGTGGGACATCTTTGGAATACTGGAGGGAATGTGATTTTATACTGTTTTTTCTTACTTAATTCTGATTCATCACATATGGGTTTATTTCCTTGTTAATATTTTATGAAGTGAAACACAGTCTTTCAGGAGCAAACCTACTGACAACTCCAATCATTGCTGTTTTCTACACACCTTAGCAAAAAGAAGATAATTGCTGGAAAAATAATGAGGGAAATTCATCTCTTTGCTGAGATTTTAAAAATCAAGCCTGCTTATGGTGCCACTCTGGAAGGAGCTGGACCAGGTTTCAAAACCTAAAATCAGATCAAAATGATTTTATTCCATCAAAGACCACGAGATGGATGGATCTTCTCTCCATAACTCATGGCACTCTTCTCGTTTCAGTTTGGAATGAGCCCAAGTGTCATCTTGACAGCACCTATTCATTCGCTCTCTGCATCCGTCCATTTTGTTCATGGCATGGGCACTCAGCAGCGAAGCATCTTTGTTGATTTTCTTGCCATTGCTTTTGTGCAAGCTCTGCTGGGTCTCTTTTCCCTGCCCCTGGATGACTTACATAGCTTCCACTTACTTTCGGGTATGAGCAAACAGCCTTATTTTCCAGGATTAAGCTCAGTCAAGTGACAGCTCCAATGCATCATCACATTCAGAGCTTCTCCCAGCCTAGACCACAGAGCCACAGTAGAGAGGAAGGTTTGTGCGTTCATATTTCTTCACTTTTCTCTCCCCTCCTCTTCTCGCACTCATGGTGCTGCTTCCGGCTCCTTCAGGGTTGGGAGGCATGATGCAGGATGGAACAAAAAGGGAAAAGCCAAGGACAAAAAGTTTTACTTGCCCACTGCTGTTTAATCTAGAGTCGATGTCCTTCATGCAGCAGGTGGCCAAATTCTGGCCATTTCTCTCATGGCTAATGGGGAATCCCACTTCACCGTTCCAGGCAGGGAAGACACACTCTCTGGTTGACTGTCTGTGAACCCCGGTTAGCTCCTGTAAGTAATGGTTCACCCCACCAGTCCCTTCCTATTGGAGATAAAACACTGGCAGGCAGCCTACTTGAGAAGAGTCCTTCCAAGGTAGCCCAGATGCCTTCTGAGTTGCCCACTTAGGCTAAGGAAAAACTCAATGTCTTTGCCCATCAAACTCTGGAAGTGCAGTTCAAAGCAACAAAATCCTTCCTCTCTACTCTGTTCCCACAGGCCCCTACCATCAGCTTCTTTCCTTTAGATGTATGCAACAGTGTCAGGCACCAGTCTCTGCACCCCATAAACTCAAGTTACTGTGAGTCAAGTTCTCTCGAGAACTCCGACCACCCTCGTCTCAATGCCCAAGGCAATTGCAGAGCCCAGGAATTTCTGCGCATGTGGGAGGGGATGAGGTTTAGACAGCAGTTTCCTTCCTCCGTCCCTTCCATGAGTGGTTCCCTTAAGCCCCCCGTCTTGGATCAAGGTAAAGGAGCAGAAGCAACCCCCCTCCAATCTCTCTGATCCATCTCTAGCCTTCTCATATACACAGGCTGTGGGGGAGAGATGGACTGAAACTGGTAGAGCGGGCTCAGGTGCCAGGTGCTGCCACTTAGCATGTTGATGGTCTAGCACCACTCTTTAGAAAATACAGGTTCTTGTCACATGTTGTTTTGAGCTTTGAGGTCTTAGCAGAGACTAGAAGAATTCCCACTTAACTTTTATTTATGTTTACATCATCCTTGAAAGCTGCTGAAAAAGACTAGTGTCTGACTCTGTTACAGTAGGAGCCACCCAAACCCCTAGAACTTAAGGCTCATGATGATAACTGTCAGATTCATGGAGCAGGAAGCAGGCATGTTAACGTGCTGTCATGTGTGTTAACTTTCTGTTGCTGGGTGCTGTCTCCTCACCATGGCAGCAGACCAGTGGGTATTTCCATGTAGCATATGTTTCTTCAGACCAAGTTGTCTGCCTTACCGGGGAGACAGCTTGCCCAGACAACCAACAACACTGAAACAGACGACGCAACTGGAGTACAAATGTGGCCAACAGGGCCGAATCCCAGCTGAGTCAGAGGCTGCCTTTGGCATCATGGCTGAGCCAGGGGCAATCTTTGGGGAATGCTGGTTAGCCAGACTGAAAATAAACAATCAGGAACTGCCTTCAGAGTTCTTTCCCTAATCCAAGGGAAAATGGCTGACTCCCAGGGGCTGCTGTTGCACATAGAAAGTTTAGCGAATACAGAGGGCTGCAGCAAGAAAGGAAGGAAAGTCCTCTTCAGAAGCAAGTGTGCCTGTATTGTTACTATAGGTGTTATGCCAGAAGGGGCCTGAGTGTTGGCCAACATTACTGAGAATTGTGATTTTTCACCTGAATTTGAAATTGTTTTTTTCCAAGAAACCTCAGGTTCCTTTTGCATAATCCAGAATGAGGCAATAATAGATTGGCTTCCAGTCTGTGTATGGCAAAGCAGCATGGACGTCAGAGGAGTGGCAATAAGCTCCTCAATTCTTACCCTTATGGAGAACTCATCCCCTTCTATAAACTCTTCCATTTTCAGTTCAAGTTTTAATACTTTAAAATCTCTGTGGCCTGCAGGATCCCCAGTGATTTGGCTGATTATAGGATCCTGTCTACCTAAAGTCCATCCGTAGTTAGTTTCATCCTACTCAGATCTTAAAGATCTGACAAAAATTGCCTTTCCCAGAGGTTCTGGAAGCTCTGGAACCCTGGGCCAGATGGGAGGGTTGGCCTCATTGAATTAGACAGGAAAATTCTAATAATACCAGACACTGGACATAATTGCCCAAGGACTCCAGGCTACCTTCTTCTTTCTCCTTAGAAATGTGCATAAAATGGCACCCGCACCCACCCAACTGTTGCCTCCTCTTCCTCAGAGCAGATTGACCCCAGCGACACACTCAGCCTTGGGTGGTTGTCATTCCTCCAGCCTGGCCTCCTGGGGCAGACCCCTGAATGATGATTTCTGAATCATCCCTACCCCTTCAACTACAATGATAAACTTATGATGAGCTAACTTTTGTTTCCCAGTGAGAAAGTTGATGTCAGTCAATAGTACCCATGTTTGGCAACAAGTGAATGATGGAGGGAAAGGGGAGCATGAGAGTGTGGTCTAGTCTGGTGGGCCGGTAGGAGACCTGCTGTCAGCAGTCTTGGTCTGATTCCCAGCTGCCTCTCTGACTCACTTTGGGCAGGTCGCATTGTGTTTGTTGGATGCTTTTCAGATCAGAAATGTGATTGTGGTTTACTTGGCCTAGCATCTTGAACACGAGTTGTTAATGAGGTGCTTTGACTGCAAATGCGCGAATTAAAATATTGTCTACACAGCAGGTGAGTAACAGTCCTTTAAAGAAGATGATCAGATGTCTGTCATCTGCAAGGAAGATGAGTTTAGTAGGAAGCTGGCTGTGGAAGCAGACACTACACTGGGATCAGCTGCGAGAGAGATTTATTGGCGGGGAGGGGAATGGCTGGGAAGGACTAAGGAGAAAGGAGCCAGAGAAGCTGGGGACAGGGCCGACGAGCTCATTAAACACAGTAGGACAGTGCCTGGGAGCCACAACATGTTTAGGGATCCAAGAGAATGTTCTAATTTTGTTTATTTTGAAGTCGGAAGAAAAAAATGAGTATAATAAATATAATAATAACAAATCTAGCTTACATTATATTCATCTTTATTCCAATGGAGTTATAAACTAAAATTTGTAATGTTTTACGTGGAGGAGAGGATCACTGGAGCCAGAGTGCCTAGGACCCACAAACATCATAAAATGGGTCTGGGAGGGGAGCGAAGAACCTTCAGTGCAGGGTGCAAACCTGACCCCTGCTCTAGAGCAGAGGCTGGGCTGATGGGAACTGCCGAAGGGCCCCATGTCAGGCAGAATGGCTCTGCTCCAGGGCCTCTCTGGTGCTTCGTCACTGTCTGGGAGCAGCTCAGAGTGGCGCGGCCTTGGTACAAACCCTCCTGTGGATCCAAAGGTGAGGTAGCTGGAGACCGTCAGTCCATAATGATCCCTGCAGCAAGTTCTCTTGAAGGGCATCTCAGTGGTCCACCTCCATGGCCCATCCCACAATGAGGTGTTGAGGAAACAAAATATTGCACACACATTATAATACAGAGAATTGTAGCTCGCCTGTGCACAGCTCCCCCTGTGGCGTATCCTGCAAAATGATTCTATTTCATTGGTGAGACTTGCTACCAAGGCCAATAAAGACTTCATCTCTGCCTTTGATACCCCTAGGAGTTCTTAGTGAATGGAGGCATGTTACAGAGGCTAATTGGTCATACGCGTTCTCCATTACTAGAATGGTCTAGGTGAGGCTGGCTGGCCACCAGGCATGCATTAGAGGGCATCTGAGCTTGGGATAGGAAGAAGTGGCCTTCCTTCCTTCCATATCAGGGGTTCTCTGATTCTGTCCAGTCTAACGATTCTGACTCTT
>RJWJ010017980.1:0-32240 GCA_004363605.1 Indri indri
ATGTTGAGTTCAGATTTGCCCATCACAGTTCAGAAGGAGCACGAACAAATGTGTTGTGTCCAACAGGGAGTGAAGAAGATGGTATAAGAACTTGAATACATAATATAATTATTTAAAGAAGTAAAATACTTGACTGGTAGAAGAGAGGACCATTATAGCTGGTGTCAAACAGTGAAGCAGCATTAGCTTCCTTCTGTGTAGTTGCAAGTGGCAGGACTCAGTAAGATCAATGGTTGAAAAGAACAGGTATGTCAGTTGTGTCTTCATGCCAAAACATGTAAGGAGAAAGTGCCTTAGCAAATCTCAAGTCAAGAGGGAACTCGTAAAGCTCTTTGTGGGTAATGGTAAAGCAGAGTGTCTTGCGTAAGGCAGAAGAATGACATGTTTAAAGGACCCATAAGTCCTCAAATATTGGTGCCAAGCTGACAGCTGACAACATTAAAATAATCACCTGGAAAATCATTAAAAACACAAATTCTAGATCCTTTACCGGGGGCTTCTAAGTTATTTGGCCTGGGTTCAGACACGGGAATCTGTATCTTTAACATGCTCCTTGGTGATTGTGATTGCTAGACATCTACAGAGATCAATGAATCATATTATTTCTTAAGTTCCATTCCAAATCTAAACCCTGTAATATCAAGTGCTTACAAAAGATTATGCTATTGGTCAAATGGCGTAACAAAATATTCGGTGAGGTTAAGATTTAATTTATATTTATTAATTTATCCTTAGTTGATTTATAAGAATATACTAAAAATATGACCTAAAATAGAATTTGGAAGCATTTAGAAACAAAAACAAACACTAGTTTGTTTATTATCTAGTTATTCCACTAGATTTATTAAAAAATATTGATGTTTATCAGATATCATGGAAGTCCCAGGTAAAATATAATACCCCTTTTATCATCCTGAGAAAACACCGGCCTTTCTTGGTTTAATATAGGGATTTTCCAAAAGGGAGAAAAGGGTTATTTGTCCAGATGTCCAACTGTACTCTCTGATGGGCACTCATTTAAAAAACATATTAGAAAATTGCTTATGATTAAAAGTTTCACAAAGCACAAAGTCCTTTAGTCAGCAGGAACATAAGCCAGTAACACTCAAGAATTGTTTCTGTGATATCTGTTATCTACTTCTGGATTCGGGTTCCACTGTGTGTACTCCAATATATGGCACCGGGGCCTTGGAGAGCAATTTGTTTCCTTGCTGAACTGAAAAATCAGGATAAAGGCAGAGTTTGCTAGCATCATCGCTACAAAAAGTAGTATGGAGTACTACTACAAAAAGTAGTAACAGTACAAAGAACTAAAAGGAGAACTACCATTTGATTCAGCAACTGCACTACTGGGTATTTACCCAAAGGAAAAAAAGACATTCTATTAAAAAGACACCTGCACTTGAATGTTTATTGCAGCACAATTCACAATTGCAAAGATGTGGAAACAATTCAAGTGGCCATCAATACATGAGTGGATTAATAGAATGTGGTATATGTATACCATGGAGTACTATTCAGCCATAAAAAAATGGTGAACTAGCACCTCTTGTATTAACCTGGATGGAACTGGAGACCATTCTTCTAAGTGAAATAGCACAAGAACGGAAAAACAAACACGACATATACTCACCATTTAATTGGAACTAATCGATCAACACTTATGTGCACATATGGAAGAACATTCATCGGAAACCAAGCAGGTGGGAAGGGGGAAGGAGGGGATGGGTAAATTCACACCTAAGCGGTACGATGCACACTATCTGGGGGATGGACACACTTTGACTCAAACGGTACAAAAGCAATTTATGTAACCAAAATGTTTGTACCCCCATAATATTCTGAAATTTAAAAAAAAAAGGAAAAATGAGACTTTACTTTTGAATATTTTATAGTTGGTCCCAATTAGTATCTGATTCAGGCAGAGCTCGTCAGCTCCAGTTAGAATGTGCTGAGAACCTTTTAAGTCAAGAGTGCTGTGTCTGGCACTCTGGGAATCAAATAATTTTGGTCAGATATATTCTTTGCTCTCTAGATGTTTTCAAATGCTACTTAATTTATTGTTCAATAGAATAATCTAAAGATCTATAGATCTGTAATCTAAGGAGTGATTATTAAGAGACATAAAATTCATTTCCATCTTTATGGTCATTATAGCAGGAAATTATTTGATCTTAATTTTAACCATGAGTTCTCTGGAAATGGGAGTAGTACTGGCCACTGGTAATATTTTGTGTGTATTTCCCTACTTGTGATAAGAATATATCTAAGAGTAACTTTAGGTTATATGTTTATTCAACTCTTTCAGAGAATAAAATTCTTTTTTTAAAAAAAATTAAAATAAAGGCAGAGTTTCTATAGATGAGGGTATAGGACTATTTTCAACAGATCAGTCTTGAAAGTGCTAAGGAAGAGAAAGAAAAGTCATAAAACACAAGAGCTGAAACAGCTCTTAAGGATTTTAGAGTTCAACCCTCCCACCTTTTATAAATGAGAAAATGAAGGTCTGGACAAGGAATGTGAATTGATCAAAGTCTTTCCCTTAGACAGTGATAGAGTTGGGACTAGAACCTTAGCTCCCATTCTCAGGCACATAGGAGAAAAAATTCCAAGAACATGGAATGTTCATGGAATGCTCATGCTGACAATGAGCATTGGCCGATGCACACAGAAAACATGAATGTAGGAAGACAGTGGTGGGGAATCAATAATTGTGGTGACTCAAGAATAAAGACCTGGAGAAAGGAGCTGGAGGCTAAATTCAGGATATTGGGATGGAAATTTAATCTGAGACCTCTAGATTAGTATTTACTGAGATGCTGTTTATATCATAAATAGAACAGAAATATAAAGAGAATCAGAAACAGTATACAAAGAAGACAGTGCTCTAAAGAAAGAGATTTAGATGCATAGGACATGCTGTGGATTTTTAGGGGAGCTGCAGGGGGAAAAGTCGTAGAACAATTTTAAGGTTAGGATAAAGGTTAGAAGAGTCTTCAAATGAATTAGTATCTAGGAGGGAATATTAGGGCACATATAAGAAGGAAAATATAATTTTGGTTCTCTTCTTGAATTGGGAAAACCAGGTATTATAAAATAAGAATTTACATAAATGCTATAGAACTAACATTTAACTAGTTGTCATTCGATCTTTTTGAATAAGAGTCTGGAGTTGTTAGTTAAGTTGGGAAAATGATGAAGTATATTTTGGAAGATGTTTAGCAGGATATTGTGTGAATATTAAAGTGATGCATATGAAGATTTTAGAAATACATTGAAGAAATCTTAAGATCTAAGATAGGTGAAAAAGAGGTACATATATCAAAGGTTTTTTTGATACATAATTGATATAGAAGTAATTTTAAATGATAAAGTGACAAGATATAAGGTATTATTATAACTGTAGCAAAATTATTCTTGCAGTTAGATAAAGATTAAGGCCACCGAATACATGTAGTTGTTGTTTTAAGTTAAGAAGAGTGACTTATGGGCCTAATTTTTTAATAAAGTTGTCAAATAATGAACATTTGTTTTAAATAGTTAAATCAAATCCTTGGCCAAATGTGAGAACCCATGTGTAATATAAATTCATATTAATATAAATATAATATAAATTTCAGGGGGTTGGTAGAAGGAATTTAATGAATAAAATGCAGTTTTATCATACCATAAAATCTTTAAGAAGGATGGTAATCCATGATTAGAAAACACATAAAGAAAATATGGACCATAATTGTGTAATGAACTTATCAAAAATGAAACAACGATGAAATTTTTTAAAATACAAAATTAAAAAATGGACCAGAGAACACTTCACTGGGACAACAAAGTTGCCTCGCAAACTACAAATTACTAATAGTTGGGGAAAGCTGTGAAAAATGACAAGAGCTAGACATGGGTTTTGTGTTGGTGTCAGAGTCACAAGGAAAGAAATCTGTGCATGTGCATGCCCAGCTTTGCCCAGAGGAGTCTTCCTTCTTCATCTTCCCAGGGTCCTGTCACAGTCTGTGCTCAGCAGAAGTTTTGGGGTTGTCCTTATTCCACCATAAAAACCCTGCACAGTTTGAACATGACTAAGGACATTGTCCTTTTAGAAATGCTTCTCTAAGTCACAGACATCTCAATGTTCCAAGTTTCTCAATTACCCTTTACAAGCTTCTTTTATTGGCCCCTATCTGGATTTGGGATCTCCCAGAAGCAGATTTGAGTGCAAGTAGTCTACAGGGGAAGTGATTCCCGGAAACACTAGTAGAGGCACAGGGAAGTGAGACAGGAAAGGGAAGGAGACCAACAAAGGGTGCATTATCATGCCAGTTAGGACCCCTGAAAATGACTGCATGTCACCTCACTGGGCAACTCCAAGGGACAGTGAAGAACCCACCTCTTTTGTCCCAAAAGAGGGACAATGAAGTTGGGATATTTTCCCCACCAACGCCACACCTGTCATTAGCTGAGAACTGCTTACTGAGGCATGACTGTCCAGCAGGTCTGGCTTGCCTTGTATGGGCCCAGCATTGTCCCATGGTGAGGCACAGGGTCCCAGAGTTCTCTGTAAACAGTCTTAGGTGTGTAAAATTGAATGCTAAGGGGCACCCATAGCTAGCTACAGCATCTTCCGCTACAGTTCCTTTCATAAAGAACAAAGGATGTCTGTCAAGACACACTTTATGTGCTTCTGGTTTTCTCTCTTATGTGCACTTAACAAGAGAAATCATCACTTACCTTCTCTGGGCTGAAAGTTTTTAGTCTATATTTCACATTCTGTCTTCCCCTCCAAACTCAGGTTCCACATTCCTGGTTATTAATAGCACTTGGATATCTCAATATCAACCTTCAAAATTCCAAATCCTTTCTCATTGTTATAGAAAAATTTCAATCTTTCTACAATATTTGTTGAGCCCTAACTAGGGTGCTAGGCATTGCCTGGGTAGTGGGGATATGCCAATAAATAAATACTATTTGCCTTCACACATTTGAAAGTCTGAAGGCAAATACAGGAACACAGGCAAATAAATAGGTGCTCCTAGAGTGAAAAGCCCTGGGAAATGGGAGTGCAGAGTGCTGTGGTTGATGATGGAGGGGCACATGACCTGGGTGTGAGGAGTCAGGAATGCTTCTTAGAAGAAGTGAGGCCAAGAGAGAGACCAAAAGAATGAATAGAAATTAATAATTCTCATCAAGGCTATCTTCTCAAGACTCAGCACAGGGCCTAGAGCAGGGTAAGTTCCCAGTTTACATTTCAGATGGAGAAAAAATAGATAAGAGACTCAAAGTTCTGAAAGGAAGCACTTTGCATTTTGCACATCGAAGTAAGCTTAGATGGCAAGGGAAGGGATGAAGCTCCATCTAAGACGAACGATACTGGTGATGGAGGAGAACTATTCATTCCAGTAGATAGAAATGGGACTGAAAACTGATAATATCCACTGTGCACTCCCTTCTGGCTCCAGTAACATTTAGAACAGTTAATTAGTAAAAGCACTGATCTAGTCTTGTGGAATAGAGAAGGATCCCCAAGGGAATGTGAGCTCTAAGTTGAAACCTGAGAAATTGAGTAAGTAGCTGTCCAAAAGAGAGGTGGTGTGAGAATTGGCAGAAAAGGAGGTAGGATACTCTCCCAGGAAGGGAGCAGCTCATTCAGGGGTGCGAGCTCAGGGACTTGGGAAGTTCAGGTGGTAATGCAAGCAGTTCGAAAGTTTGGAGGGGATGAAGAGAAAACAGGTTGAAAGATCCTGATCATAAGTCTTACAGGTCATGTATAGATATTTGAGCTTGAGGATAATGAGAAATCAAAGTATTTTATATGGAGCAATGGGATAAGGTAGAAGAGAAAATCAGGCTGGCTAGGTACCCGAACAAGATTTCTCAAGGTTAATATATATGTCCCCATATTCCAAGGCCGAATCTTTTGATTTAATAGTTTCAGAAAGTGGCTTCCATCAGCATAAGGACCATGGAATGTTTTGTGTGGAGAGATTCACACTTATAAAACTCCCAAGAAACTGTTTTTGTAAATTGTATGAATTTTCCAGTGACCAGTATATTCTTATCGCCTACATAGATCCTCTCCTCCCTTCTCTGTATCACAGTCTAGATACCAGAGGGTTACTTCTTAAGTTAGAATCAAAGAAAAGATACAAGGAGCGTATATTGAGGGATATTTCACCCAATTTTACCCAAGCCTTTGGCTCTCAACCCTAAATGTACTTTAGATTCACTGGGGGAAGCTTTTTAAAATTACCATTTCCCCTCTGAGACCAATTAAATAAGAATCTGTGTGAGTGAGCTCTTGTTTGTTTTTATAAACCTCTCGCGTGATTCTAATGTGCAGCCACTGATCTAGGCCCTGCTGTAGTCTGACAAGGCAGCTTCCCTGGCGAGTAGACGTTTATATGCCTCCAGACTGAGCATTTGCCTTGCTAAATAAGGATGGAAACACAATACCAACTTTCTTGTCTCTGACCCCAGGTTTTCTAGTTTCTGTTGTAAACCACCTCTGTTCCATTAAAATATACTTTCTTTTTCACTGTGAAATACATCAAACATACAGAAAAATAGAACAATAGGCAAGTGTGAACCCAATACCAAACTTTGTCGTATCTCATCATTTTGTACACTTGCTTCAGATTTTTTTTATAAAATAACATAGGAGTAAGTCCCTTATCCAATTCAATTTCTCTCCTTCCACACTTAAAGGTAAGCACTATCCCTAAAGTGAATCATCCATTCTATGTAAAAAAAAAATTAACAAATGGATTCATTCTTAAAAAATGGATGCAAAACAGTACTATTTTTCATACTTGTGACTTTTATATAAATGGCATAATCCTCCATGTATCCTGCAATTTTCCATGTTTGCTCAAGAATATGGTTTTGAGAACTATTTATGTTGATACATGTAGCTTTAATTCAACCATTTACACTGATGTATAAATTATATAAATTCATGTGAATGCTAGAGTTTCTCTTGGGTATTTACCTAGAAGTGGAGTTGTTGGGTCAACACATATATACATCTTTAAATTTACTAGATACGGCCAAATTATTTGCCAGAGTAGTTCCAATTTAGTTTCCCACCAGCAGAGTATGAAAGTTCCCTTTGAGTCACACCCTCATCAATGCTTAGGATGTGAAATAACATTGGTTTTATTTTGCAATTCCTTGATTACTAGTGAGGTTGATTATCTTTTCTTAACATTTATTGGCTATGCAGTTTTTCTTTGCTAGGAAGCAAGGGAAATGAACTTTGTTAGCCAGCATCAAATTATTTAGCCAACGTAGAATAAATTTATGATATTCTTCAAGGAGAAATTTAAAAAAATGTTTATCGATGAAAATCTAGAATTAAATAACCATTTGATCATAGATTATTACAAATTATAGAGAATTATTTGGAGGAAAATATTATAATTGTATTGTTACATAAAAGCATAAAGTAGAATTGCAATTCTATTCCGCAATATTCTATTCTGCAATAGTCTGCAATATTCTATTCTGCAATAGTCTGCAATATTCTAATATTAGAATGCAGATAATATTAGAATATTGCAGAATATATGCAATTAAACACTTTAGGTAAGAAGAGGACTAGGATGAAACTATGGAAATTATTTGAAGAAAAGGGTTTCTCTATCTCAACAGCAAAGGAGATTGACTTTTCATTATTTTTATGATCCCCACATTTTAACTACCAGGTACATTCTGTCTCATTAAAGATCAAAGGAATAGAGGAGATTATCAGCACCATCACCTTCCACAACATAAGGTGCTTCCTGGAAAGGAGGTGAGGTTTTCAACGACAATGAAATGTTTTCGGAGTTAGAACCACGTATGAAATCATTTTGTTATTCAGAGATTTGAGGCCTGCAATGAACCTTTAGGATTACTTAATTACACTAGAATTAGATCTTTGTCTGATTGACCCAGTAATTAGAATAGTGCCTGGCTCATACCATGTTTTCCATAAATATTTATTGAACGAATGAGAGAACTAAATAAATAAATTGATACATGTCAGTCTGTTTGTGTTTGTCTCAGGGACACCTGAGAGATACCTGAGACTGGGTAATTTATAAAGAAAAGAGATTCGTTTGGGTCACAGTTTTGCGGACTGTACCGGAAGCATGGTGCCAGGGCATACTTTCGGTAAGGACCTCAGGAAGCTTTCAACCGTGGTGCAAGGTGACGGGGAGCAGGCATCACCTTGCTGGTGAGAAGAATAAAGCAACGGAGAGAGGGGAGGGAGGTGCCGGGTTCCTTAACAATCAGCTCTTGGGAACCACGTGGGCAGCACCAAGCCATTCATGATCTGCCCACTTGACTGAAAGACCTCCCACTAACCACCACCTCCAATATTGGGGATCAAATTTCAACATGAAATTTGAAATATCCAAACTATATCAGATACTACGATGTAAGGATACCATTGCCCTCGCTTATGATTTTTTCAAAAATACATCCTATTTCAGTGTCTAAACCCATGGAAACATGGCTCTTAGACAGCAACAGACATGAACAGTGTATGATAGCAGAGTGGAAGTCCAGTTCTCTTGGAGTCTCAGCTTTCAAAACCTCTGAGAAGTTACAGCCCCTTCAACAATCACAAAAGCAAAGATAAGCAGAAGATAAACTGAATTACACTTAATATGAATGTGGAATTTCTAGGTAGATTTTTCTCAAATTAGAAGTCCCTTTGGGGAGGCTTGCTATGGAGAAGCAGTGGTCACTATGTTTTCAAAAGAAACTGTCAGCTGGATACAGGCAGCTTGATTTTCCACCACCGACTGTAACACCTGGAGAGGCGAATGCTATAGTCGCCACTGTGATCTGTTCATTTCATCAGTATTACAAAAAAAAGTTGAGCTCCTTAATAATTCTCAAAATTCTACATGACTTTCTCTTCCATAATATGTTAATGCTGGCAGAAATCGTTTATACAGGAGTAAATACAGACACAGTATATTAAGATGAGGAAAAGGACTGAAGGCAAGTTAGCCATGAAAAAAGATGTTATGCTAGGAGGAAACTGTGAAATATATTATTACATATTGAAACTGCAAACTGACTTCTGACTCACCGGAAGCATCAAAGAAGTGAGAGAATCATGACAAAATTTAGTGACCATTGAGTTAACTTTTAAATGTCTAAGAAACTAACATTAAAAGGAGAGAATGATATAATATCAGAGTGATTATGAATTAATGCAGTAGAAGGGGAGAAATAAGCAAACAAAGACAACAGTAAAACCTTTTACTAAGGCTTGAAGCCTTGTGTGATTATGCAGTTTTGCTCCGCCCAAAAGCTAAAACATTAATAGAAAGTGAAGTCTAGTCCAAGCTAGGCTTCCCAGCACTGGGCTCTTTCTGTCTGGAGGGGGCCCTGTGCTATTAATATTAATAGCAGCTATTGCAAAGTGCTACAAAGTACATCAACAAATCTTCATAATTGCTGTTAAGCTTTCAAAACCACCAGCTGAAGAAGTAGCAGTGGCTTATAAAACGATCCCTAGGGGAAAACTACATGTCTGATCACTTTGAACAAGACCGCATTTTATTACTCATGCCACTTCTTCTACTAAATGTTTTGGAGGAGTACACGTGTTGGATGTATGATGGACAATATACTGGGGAATTATTACCTGTAACTTACAATGGCTGAAAACCTCCACGATGTTAAAAGATAAATGGTTACTAACAGAAGTAGTAAATATGTTTAGATACAATGGTTCATTCATATTTTCATGCATTATTTAACTTTGATGCATGAACTGTTTTCTAAAACTTCTAAAGGGAGATAGATTTTATTTCCTTTGATTTGCCAACAGTGGAACTTGAAATATACTGACAGTGGAACTTGAAATGGCTGTGAATTAACACTGAAAATTATACGTTAGCTGGCAAGAATTTATAGACCTTCCGGGAATTTTACAGTTTGGGGGTATGATAGACTGTCTAAGTTTCCTATCTGTTGTAACAGTTGATTTTGTGTATCTTTGTTCCATAGTAAATGTAATTAAAAGTGACATTGAACGTGTGTAAATGTGCTTCAGTGTATTGACTCCCTGTTGTCGTGTTATTATAAATTATAGACTCTTTCTGAACTTTGACCTTCTCATCTATTTGCTGTATTTCCAAATTTTAGCTATCATTGATCTACTTCTATGATAGATATGTGTATATATATATATATATACACACACACATATATGAAAATAGCATAATCTCAAATTGTTTTGTGTTACCCAATGATCTAGGAAGTTTAAAAAGGGACCTTTAAAACTGTTTATAAACATTTTATTAATATTAGGTTTACTGCTGCTGTTGTTTTTTATTGCTTTTGAGTTTAGAGAAACTGCTTTTATTTTAATCTTCAAATCCTATAACCTCGAATGCACATACTAATTTGGAGCTCTTACAGATGTGTTAAAATTGCTTTAATAAGTTTATCAACTTTTATGTATTCTGTTATTTCTGTAATGAAGAAACTAAATTTTTCCCTGGGTTAAATTATGCCATTTTTCATATTAATAAGTAATTTCACAGCCTATTGATTTTGAAAAAATTTAAAACTACTTTACTTGATTACTCTTTATTTCCAGTACCAAGAATGATTTTTTTCTAATTCCTCCTAGTACACAATCTGAACTCCAACTTATGAAAATCATTTTGCTTCCCATTAGAAGACCGAATGTTCTTGGGCTTTAAAAATGTCTTTTTAAAATCCCACTTTGTTCTTCTTTGTAAATTTGTATACATATTTGAATTAACTACCAGTAATCTGCATAGCTTGGCCCTGTTTTGTCTCAATCTTCAAATCTCCAGTGAAAAACTTTTTAAACAAATACTTAATAGCTGGATCAATTGGGGAAGGGAAAGTTGTGAGGGAGACACAGAAATACAGATGATGAGACATGACTAATCCTTAGTCCTGTGTCTTCTTGAAGCCAAGTATATCTGCATGAATAAAAATCTGGATAACCCCTAAGTAAGAGGAACAAAGGCGCTGTTGAGAAAGGGCGGGGGGAGTCTGGAAGGAGTGTGAAAGGACACCTCTTCCACTACTTACTGTTTCCTCACTGCTGCAGACATAGGATGCCCCAGTGACAGCCTCCGTTCCCAATGGCATCAGGGTGATGCTGGGATATTCCGCATCCCTGAAAACTGTGAGTGGTCAAGTCTCTGTTTCAGTACCTCGTAAAAAAAGGGATCTGAAACAGGTTAAATACGGTAAAATATTAATATGACACACAAATCCACGAGTTTTGCAGGAAGGGAGGTTCAAAAAGCAGCAAAACCTCTGTCTGCCTTGACTTCCAAGGAATGAAAACAGAAATGGTGATGAAATGCCTGCCAAGCATTAGGTGGCGTGGAAAGCCCCCGTGAATGTCCCTGTCCCCATCCTCCAGTCCTCCCCACACCAGTAGCACCAGCAGCATCACCACCTGGTGTCGAGGTCTGAACTGCAAATAGATGTTTGACCATTTTTGTGGACAGCTCATTGATTAGCGTTATGGGATAGGAGTATGCTGACGTAACTTACCAGAGGGGGTGCCAGTTTTAAACTGGCCACTCACTAAAATAATCAAGTGGTTTGGGAGGGGAAAGGAATTATCCTAGCCAGGATCTAGACACTGATTCTTCTCATTTTGATATTACATTAATTCTGCTTCATAAAAGGGAGAGAACATTCCTCCTTACATGACTCTTGAATGAACTTCTTTCACAATTTAGGGCCCAACATTCCACACCCGCTGACCCAGTGTGGAAACCCCCCAAAGGGAGCAGTTCCTCTTCTTTTTGGATTAACTAACCCGACTTTTTTCCCAGGAAATTTCTAAGAATCTGTTCTTTTTTTTTTTTTTACATATGGCTTTTATGTTGTATACAAGATACCCATATTCTAAGTAATATTAGTTTAATGAGGTTGTAAAACATTACAGATGTTTTGAAATTCCATGTTAGTGTCATGACAGAAAGCTGTAACTGATTTGTAAAATATTTGAATTGGGAAAGTGAAGTCTCAGGGAGAATGCCTTTCTTCTCTTGTATAATAGCTCTCTGTGTGTTCTCTGCCACGCTTCTCCACATACTATATTTGTGTGTTCTCGGCAATACCCCAGAAGGTTCAGGCCCCAGACTCCCATCAACACTGAGAACCACAACTTGCAGATGTATCAGCCCCATTTATGCAATGGTTTTGCTTTGTTCTGGAACAAGGGTCCCATCCACAACCTATGGTCTAAGGGTAACTTGCGCATGGATATAATTCTGCTGTAAGAAAGGAGGGCTAGAAAGAGATAGTTTAGGATGACTTCATGTCAATCTCTTTTATAATTCACCAGAAGGTAGGAAGTTCCAAAACTGATGATACTAATAGACAGTATCCTTGGATCAATCACAGATTGGGCAGCATTTTGCTAGAACGTTCTGGGTTGGTTTATTCAGCAAACTTACCAGGTCTTCTTGATCCACTTGTAGGAACGACCGCTGGTACATTTAGAATATTCATTATTACTTCTATTTTTACCTTTCTCTCTGTTCTTGATCACTCTCACTAATCATTTGTTAAATTAATTAGACTTTACAAAGAACTCAACTTGACTCTTGTTTGTTTTCTATTTGGTTGATTTTTCCTTTTAATTTCAGTATCTCCTTCCTTCTACTTTCTTTGGAATTTTTTTCCTAACCTCTTGTGATAGGTGCTTTTCAGACTTCCTTCTTTTCAATATACCCGTGTAAGTCTAATTGAATCTCCTTCTAAAACCTATATTCCACAAATTTTCATATGTAATTTTCCCCCTATAGTTCAGTTTGAAATACATACTAATATATGTTAATTTCTATTATGATTTTGATTTTCTTCTCTGGCCCATGTGTTCTTTAGACATGTCTATCTTAATTTTCAAACATACTGTTTTTTTTTTTTAAAGTTACCTTTTAGTTACTGATTCCTATTAATAATTTAATGACATTGAGGTCAGAGAACATATTCTGCATGACTTCAATCTTTGATGTTTTTGAGATTTGCCTATGATCTAGTTTATGGTTAATTTTTGTAAATTAGCCCTGTGTATCTGAAAAAAAGGTGTATTTTGCACGTGTCAGGTACAGTGTTCTATGCACTTCTTATGTCTTGCATGTTATTCACACTGTATAAATTTTCAATATATTTGCTAATTTTCCATCTACTTATTCTATCAATTATTGACAGATAAGTTAAAATATATCTGTGAATTTGAATTTTCATTTTGAATCTGTCTTTTTCTTCTTGTAGTTCTGTTGAACTTGCCTTAAATGCTTTGAGAACATGCTATTACATGCAAACTTAAAATCATTACATTATCTGAGTGAATTGTTCCTTAAATTCTATTTTGTCAACAACAGATATAACTACATTACATTTCTTTTACTGCTGTTTGCATGATATACTTTTTTCCATTGCTGATTTTCAAGCTTCCTGTATCTTTAGTTTCCTTAAAAAAATCAGTTTTATTGAGCTATAATTCGCATACCACAAAATTCATCTGTTTAAAGTGAACAATTCAATGGTTTTTAGTATTTTCACAAATATATGCAGCTATCACCACAATCAATTTCAGAACATCTTCATCACCTAAAGAAGAAACTCTGTACTCTTTAGTATCACTGTCTTATCTCCCCATCATCCTCCCCTCCTTTGCTAAGCAACCACTAATCTATTTCCTGTCTGTATAGATTTCCCTATTGTGGACTTCAATATGAATGGAATCATGTACTGTGTGGACTTTTGTGACTGGCTTCTTTCACTTAGCGTGATGTTAACAAGGTTTATCCAAGTCGTAACATTTATCAGCATTTCATTCCTTTTTATGGCTGAATAATAATTAATTACATAGATATACCACACTTTGGTTATCCACTCATCAGTTGATTGACATTTAGATTGTGTCCACCTTTTAGCTATTATGAATAATGCTGCTATGAACATTCACATACAAGTCTTTGTGCGGACATATGCTTTCGTTTCTCTTGGGTATACATGTAGGAGAGGAATTGCTGGTTTTAATTGTGTGGGGACTACCAGATTGTTTTCCAAAGTTCCTGTACCATTTTACATTCCTACCAGTGGTGTATGAGGATTGTAATTTATTATATGATTTTTTTTATTCTAGCCATCCTAGTGAGCTTTGATTTCCATTCCCAGTGGCCCAAAAATCTATAAAAATTAAAGCCCAAATTCTCCAACACCCCTAAAATGCCCTACTGGATTTCCTTTTTCTCTTTTATTTTGACCTAATAATTTCACCTTTATATTCTTATTATATATTTTTATAGAGATAGATCCAAACACACACACACACACACACACACACACACACACACACACACACACACACATGTACTCCAGCACTTAGAATTGTTTTCAATGGAATGATTTGTTCAATTAACTTAAGATATAATATTATCGAAAGTAGAATTCTATTCTTTTGCCAGTTTTTCACTGGTATTTTTTCTCGATTGACATGTACAAGTTCTTTATATGTTATGCATAACAATCTCTTTTTTAGTTATATGTGTTGCAAATGCCTTATGTAGTTTATGTGATTTTTCTCTTCTCATAGTATCTTTTAATGAACAAAGTTCTTAGTGTTAATACAGTTGAATTCATCAATCTTTTCCTTTATCATTTGCATTTTTTATATCTATTATAAGAAATACCTCCTTACCCCAAGATTCTAAAAATATATTTTCTTCTACATTTTTTCATGTCTTGCCTTTCATATTTAAGCCTTCGTCCATTGGGAAAAGAATTAATGTGGGTGAGGGCAGGATCCAATTTCAGTATTTCATTATGTATAACTAATTGTCCCAAAATTATTTATTGAGTAGGCCCATTTTTCACCAGCAACCTTCGGTGCCACCTACGCCATGAATCTAGTTTCTGTATGAGGTCTTTCTGTTTTTTCTCACTAATCTATTTGTCTACCCATTTACCAATACCACACACTGTCCTAAATATTAAGAATTTATGTCTTGATACCAAAGAGAACAAGTATCACTAAGTGTCACTTTGACTGTTATTGTCCTTTTGCTCTTCTTAAACATTTTAGAATAACATTGTTGGGTTCCTGGAAAAATGTTAAATTTTGACTAAAATTTCATTGAATGCATATATCAGTTTGTAGAGAGTTGGTATATTTTTAAATCAAGTCTTCCTATCCATGTGTTTATTTATTCATTTATTTAGATCATATTTAACTTATCTGAAGAACATTTTATGATTTTTTCCATAAAGTTTCACATATTTTTGTTAGATTTATTCCTATTATGCATTTCCAGTAAGTATCCCATCTTCTTCAGATTTAAAATGAAGCTAGTTTAAAATAGAACACTTCTAATATTTCACCATAAAGAATGATATTTGCTGTAGAGTTTTTGCAAATACCTTTATCAGGCTAAGGAAGTTTTTTCCTATTTTATTTTATTTTTTTAGTTAAGAGAGATTTTAAAATCTGTTAAATTATATTAAATATTTTGCAAGTTTGTCTTTGTGGTTGATTTTAATTGGTGAAAAACCTGGTGGACTCCATCAAGGATGCATCCTCTGAAAAGGAATGTTATTTCCTTCAGTCAGAGGCCAGAGGACCGCAATAGCTCCCTTCCAGGTTACCAAGCTTAATTCAAGAATTTTAGGTCAAATCACTGACCTCATGAAATTCCCTACACACAAAGCTTAGTCTCTCAATTATAGTAAAAAATGACATTTGCCATAGGGCAATCTCCTTTTGTGTACCCTTCTAAATCACTGCTCCAATTTCGGTTCCATTTAGACTTTTTTATCGTCCTCATTGGCACCAACATGTATGTATTCTGGATGTTGTTTATTGTAAATGGCTACAAAATCCTTCCAATGCATACCTAATGTCTTAAGTGCAGTACAAGATAATTGTGTGCAGAATCCCCATTCCTCATGAAAGCTATGTATTTATTCATTCAAAAAATTTCTATTGAGTGTCTACTATGTGCCAGGCAATATTCATGAAGTAGGGGGTTTAGACATAGAAAAACAAACAGACCAAAAAATATCCTTCTTCATGGTTCTTACATTATAGAAAGAGACAAACACAGAAAAGATCATTGTAAAAATATCTATTGTGTTCAACAGAGCTAAGTACTAAGAGAAGGAAAGTAGACTAAAGAAGGGGATATGAATGAAAAGGTAGGTAGAAATATAAGAGGATGTCCAGGGTAGATCTCACTGACAAGGTGTCTTCAAGTAAAGACTAAAGAAAAGAGAGAGTTGGCCAGTGGGAGAGTCAGGAGAACATCATTCTGGGCAGAGAAAATACAACATTCAGAGGGCAAAGGACCTCATTCAGAGCTTGAAGGTGCATTCTAGAAGAGCAGAGGCCACTGTGGCCAGAGAGGGGAAGAGAAAAGCAGCGGAAATGAACCGAGAGGTTAAAGGAAGCAGATCGTATGGTACTGACTAGGTCATACTTAGGATGGTGGTTTTTACTTTGAATGAAATAGGAAATTAGGGAGGGTTGGAAGCAGAAAGGGGTGATTTTTTTTCTTTTTGACAAATGTTTCAACAGAATCACTGCAAGAGGACTTGAGTTTCAGTGGTGGTGAATGGTGTTTATTTGTAAAGGAATATATTTGGGAAATCCAGGAAAAAGCACAAGAACATGCACCAAATGTATAGTGACTCTAAGCGTAAAATAAATGATACAAGTGCAAAAAGAAAGCATAGATGAATTACTCTACAACCCGGGTATACATAAAGACTTTTTAGCTATGAATCCTAAGCCAGATGCCATAAAAGAAAAGATCGATCAACTCGACTGCATAAAAACAGAAAATGTTTACAAGGCGAAACAACGCCATAAACATAGCGAAAAGACAGCTGACAAACTGAGAGAAAATATTTGCAAAATACATCGCAGATAAAGGACTAATCATCCCAATGTATATTTTAAAAAGGTCTTAAAATTTGAGGGAGAAAAAGGCAAAAATACAGGATAAAAAATGGACACAAAGATGAACAGAGAACTCACGAAAGAATAAAGTAGCTATTAAACCTACGAAGATATGTTCAAGCTCACTCATAATAAGATAAATGCAAATTAAAACTACACTGAGATACAATTTCTCATTTATCAGATTGGCTAAAATTTAAAACCATGATGATAACACGTTAGGTTAATAAGACTCTGGGGAAACAGGTGTTCTCATACCTTTGTGGGAGGAATGTAAATTGGTATAGCTTTTATTGAGGGAATTTGGCCATATCTAAAATAACTACATGTGTGTTTATCATTTGTCCCAGCAATCCCACTTCCCTTCCAACAGTAGGGAAAATAAATATGTGCAAGGTTATTCTTTGCAGCATTAAAAACAACCTAAATGTCCACACATGGGGGCATGGTTGAATAAACTATGGTATGTCCACACAATGAAGTAGCTGTAGAAAAGAATGAATGATATCTCCGAACCCATATGGAGAGAATTCCAGCATATCTTTTCAGTGTAAAAAGCAAACTATAAAATGCTTTCTTTTATGTAATAAAAGAGAAAAAATAAGACAAATGTGTTATCTGCACATTTCGACAAAAGTGAAGACAGATAAACCAGAAACTACAGAAATTGTGTGTGGCAAGAAAAGTGACGAGAGAAGCAACATTTCCTTGGTTATAACTTTTTGTATAGTTCTGACATTCAGAACTATGTTAATGTTTCACCTATGCCAAAAAAAAATCAAAATGAGTGGAAAAAATAAAATAGAATATGCAAAGAAATAAATTAATCTAATATTTCAAATGTATAACATAATCACATTGAAGAGAAGGGATAATTAATCTCAGTAACTTTTGAACACAGCAATATTGTTTTTATACTTTCAGGTTATAAATAAAATAAAACTTTAAAAAATAGTAGGTTTGATTTCCACCATGGTATGGAGTTAGCCATTTTAAAGTTCTTCATGTGTGTTCTAGGATTGAGTAAATAAGTAAGTATATTGTGGAACTAGGTGTCTCATTGTCAAAGAAGGGAGTGAAACACTTGGAAAGAGGGAACTATAGAATGAAATCCATGGTAATGGACTGGAATTGGAAGATTTGAATTGTAAGACTTAGATACAAATGTGGACAGAAATAGGATTAAATAGACGTGGGAATGGATATCCGTACAAATATTTCCTCGCTCTGTCTGATGAGAGGGTGTAGAAGCAATGACACTCCAATAATGATAGACACACAGCATCGGAATCTTGGTTTCTATATACCATTCTCTACTAAAAAGAGCCAGAATTCCTTGGAGTGTTGGCACGTTCCATTGCTGAGTCTGCGGAAGCACAAGGTAAGTCTGGAGCATCTTTTTTTCTTTTGCCCTAAAGTAAGGAAATGCTCAAAGAATAAAAACATGTCAAAATGACAAGAGGCCCCACTGGTCAAATCAAGGCCAATTTGAGCATCAAAATAAGACAGTAACGGATTATGACCCATTGAATAAATAAATGCAATTCAGATTGATATAGACAGCAAATCCATGCTGATATAGACAAATAAATGAATAAATAACTAGACAAGAATGGAAAGCTTCTTTACGGCAGAATGCCAAATAATGAATAGAGAAGTAATGACTAAATTAGCAAAAATACCACTTGACAACTAACATAGTAATAATTGATTTAGGCAAGAATCATCAATGGATACTGAAATTAATGGGTAAAAATTCGATAAAAAATGATGACTTTACATGAAGTATCTCCCCAGAAGATACTTGTTAATTACAAATGGGAAATATTAACTTTCATTATAGAAACCTGGCAGACACCACCTTAAATAAGTGTCAAAGTTATCACCACCAGTAATAGGACGTATAGATAACATGTGCCTCCTCATAAAGACACAACACCCTCTGGTATTCCTGCCAAAAAATTAGATTCAATAACCTGAATCTAACCATGAAGAAATTACAGACAAACTCAAATCGAGGGATGTGGGAGCAGCCTCCAGAATGTCCCCCAGTGGTCTCTGCCTCCTGGTATTTCCATCCACGTACAGTGCCCTCCACCCTGAAAAGGGCTGATCTGTGTAATCAATAGGATATTCCGGAGATAACATAGTGTGATTTCTGAGGATAAGTCATAAAAGACATTGTGGTTAGCTGCCATGTCACAAGGACACAACATTCAAGCAGCCAGCCCAATGGCAAATTCCACAGGGTAAAGAAATAAGGCATCTGGCCAACAGCCAGGTAAGTGAGCCATCTTAGATGTGGACCCTCCAATCCCAGTTAACCCTTCAGATCGCCGTAGCTCACGCTGACATCTGGACTGCAATCTCATGAGAGATTCCAAGCCAGAAACAACTAAGCGACCCACAGAAACTGTGGGAGATAATGTTTATTCTTGCTTTAAGGCACTAAGTTTATAGTAGTTTGTTACTATGCAACAGATAATGAATTTAAAAGTCAGTCCGCAAAAATAATTGCTGTATATTCTTCAAAAAATTTCAAGGTCATGAGAGACAAAGACTGAGAACATTTTTCCAGATTAAAGAAGAAAAAAAGATACCATGGGCAAATGCAACACAGGATCCTGGAATGATCCTGGGGAAAAAAAAGGTAATTTGCTGCTGTTGTTTTTTTGCTATAATGAAGATTATTGAGATGATTGTTGAAATTCAAATGCAGTCAGTAGCTTATAAAATAACATTCTATCAAGGTTATTTTCTTATTTTTTATCATCGTACAGTACTTATGGAAGAGAATGTCCTTGTTTTTAGGAAATACACACTGAAATATTTAGAGGAGGGATAAATGCCTGTAAATTATTTCAAATGGTCCAAAGTAATAATTACATAATCATATATATGTATATATCTGTATCTAGAGAGAAGAGAGAGGGAATGGTAAAGAAAATATAGTAAAATGGTAACATTTAGAGAACCAGGGTGATAGGTGTATGGGAATTCTTTGTACTATTCTTGAAACTTTTCTGTAGAAATTACTTCAAAATAAAAAGAACTTAATATTGCAGGTGGCTGCTGTTCCTAAATTTCCTAAGTAAAAAAACTTTTTTCATACTGGGGGTGGAATCCATTAATACGTTTTGAAATGAGTTTAGTGGATCCAAACTAGAATTTTTTAAAAGGATGGGATGGCATAGTGTAACATAGCACAGGCATGGCATGGCATGGCACGGCTTGGCATGGCATGGCATGGCATAGCATAGAAGGCAAGCACGGTAGATTAGTAAAGGCGAGTACTACTTTGTGCAATTTATATTCCAGAAAGAAAAAAAAGCGGGCGTAGTGGGTTGTGCTGTCAAAAAAGTTGGAAAGTCATCGCACTGAGGGGCCAGTCTGAGCCAAAGACTGACTGGAGTTCCTCCGCCCGCCCTCCTCCTGCCGGGCCCCTCCCCGCCTCTTCTATGCTCACCGGCGTGGCGTCCGCCCCCAGGCCACCTGCAGGTGTGCGCACAGACCTAGCGCATGGTGCCAGACGCTATTTAAGGGCCCGCCTCCCCGGGCTCGCAGCTGCCTGCTGCTCGGGCCCTGCCCTCTCAGAGCTGCCGGAGGCTCGCGGGTCTCGGAACGCATCCCGCTGCGGGGGCCGCCGCCGTGGCATGGGCGCCGCGGGCCTGTTCTGGGTTTTCTGGGCTGTCGTCGCGCCAGGCGTCCTCGGTGAGCTGGGAGGGGGAGTACGGAGGTAGGGACGCGAGTGGGGCAGGGAAGGTTTCTGTGCCGCGATGCAAAGGAGGGAACCAAAAGCGAGAAAGTGGGGGCAGTGCTGGACGCTTGCCTGTCTCCTGCTGGCATGGGGAACTCCGCAATCTCCTGGTCCTGAATGCCCCCACTGGCTCCTCCAGGAGCTGGGACCTCCAGAAGTGGAGTCTGCGCCGCGGAGGGGCGCTGTCTGACACGCCGGTGTGGCGGATGGCGTGCTCCCCGCCCCCGGGATTCAGCAGGTGCTCATTGCCCTCTTCCCCGAGGAGGTCGGCCAGCGCCACCGCCAGTCACACACCCAAAGCCTACCCAGGCTGTACAAGGTCGCGGCGCGCTCCGCTCAGCGCAGGGGTTTCTGTACACGCTGAGCTCCGCTTCTGCCCAGTAAAAGGCTAAATAAGAATAATATCTGGTTCCCAATCATAGTCCTCTTATTTTCTGAACTTTAATGTGATATTGGTAAAGAGATCCTAAACGTCAAACATCTGTTCTTAGTTTTTAAAGTCGAGACATGAATTAAAACTATAATTTTCATCGTGTTATTTACTTTCTGTAATGGTGTGGGCTTCCAGAAGGTCTCATTCAACGTCTATTATAACATTTTTTTCCCAGATCGCCTTGATTTTAAAGTATTATAGTTTGTTAAGAGCAGAGTCTCTTGGCTGTAAGATAGGTCTAACTTTCTAATTGTCTCCAGGGCACAGTGAATTCCTAGTTCATAAGATGTTTACTGCATACAGACCTCAGTAACTGCGTGACTTTGGGCAGGTCATTTAGCTGCCTGACCCTGAGTTTCTTCATCTGCAAAATGAAACTGGTGATAAATTGTCCTATCACATCACTGAGTTGTTCTGAATATTAGATGAAACTATGCAAATGGAAGTTAGATGTTAGTTGTCACTAATAAATATCAGTAATAAGCCTCATGGTAAGTATGCACCTGTTTTTATATAGCCAGCATTTAAGCTGCCACCCCAGCTTGTTAAAGTGTCTGGGATATTTCATATATTGGTTTATTACAACTTACTCTGCTTTCTTGACATTTAACTGTGTCCTGACCCTTAATTACACATTTCTCAAAACCGTTATCTTCAACTCTTTCTTTTTCTATGTATTCATTCCCTTTGAACAAATGCCCATTCACGACTTTCTCTGACACCTCCATGGGGTACAGTCCCAGACCTGGCTTCTCGCCTGTTTCTAAATTTCAGAGAGGATATTATCAATTAAAAATCAAATTCTTCACCAGTCCTGCCCATTCATCAGCCCCTCCAAGTACACACCCAGTACCAGAGCAGGGCCATCGTCTAGGTCACCAAACTCCAAAGACCAAGTCTATCTGTCAACCATTAAAGCTACATCTGTTATCTTTTTATTATTTTTATATCAATATTCTAATTCCAAGCATTGTAATTACTTGTGTAACAATATCTTCTCTTCCAGGTCACTGTGCTGCCAATCTCTTTAACCTTTCCAATCATGGAAACAAAAATTTTAAAAATACGTGTATTATAATTATTCTGCACCCTTGATTAAAAATTTAAAAGGGCTCCCTGCTGCCTCTGGGAGAAAATCTAATCTCTTCAGCCATCTAAGCCCTTTGGAGTTGGTCCTCACCTGTGCCTGTGTCCTGACTCCCCATCGTCATCATGTGTGTGCGGCTCACCCTCTTGCCCACCTGTCACCATTGCTTGTGCCTTACCACAGTGGTCCCCAACCTTTTTGGCTCCAGGAACTGGTTTCATGGGAGACAATTTTTCCACAGACTGGGGATGGGGGGTGGGGTGTCATGGGGGGTGTGGCGTGGAGCTCAGGCGGTGATGCGCGGCTGTTTCCTAACAGACCACGGCCCAGTGATGGGCTGCAACCCGGGGTTGGGGACCGCAGCCTTGCCACTCCCCCTGCTGACTTTCACTGTCACTGTGTAGCTAGCGCCACAGATCATCCCTGGGCTCCCTGCCAGTTCCTGCACTTTCATATGCTTGAGAAACTCTTAAAGTGGCTATTTAAAATGTGGGTTCCTGGGTTCCACCTCACCCTCCAGAGATTGATAGGTTTGGAGTGTGGCCCAGGAAGTTGAGGTTTAACAAGCAATCGAGAAGATTCTGAAGCAAGTGTTTATAGGGGATGCTGCTAAGCAAAGGCAACGGGAAGCACATTTGCTTCTTAGTGTTTTCCCACTTTTCCCTTTTGTCTGTTTGCATGAAGAGATTCAAATTTCCTAGACTCTTAGATTCCACTCAAGCCTTCACTGGCAACCTAATCTCATCCTACACTAAGAACATGAAATAAGAATTCTCCCATTTTCCAATCAGCTGATCCAGAAACCTGTCTCCATCTTGGATCAGATCCTGCTCTCCCTGCTTAAAACCTGCTAGAGCTTCCTTCCCATCACACTAGAATGAAATACGTGCCCCTTATTCTCTACTCTGAGGCCTCTGCCTCTCTCTGAAATTCTCTATACCCCACCTACTCCCTCCCCACCAGCCCCACAGACCTTCCCTTTAGTCCTTGAACACAGTGGTGTGTGCCTGGCCTTCACACAGGCTATCCGCTCTATTGAAAGGCTCACCCTGCAGGTCATCCCTTGCCTGGCTCCTCCTGACATTCAAGGCTCAGCCCACTGTTGCTCTTCTTTGACTCTGGCCTGAGGTAGCCCCTACATCAGGACACTCTTGGACACATAACCACGTTCTGTTCCCTACAGACTGCTGTCACCATTGGAAATTGCTGTGAGGGTGTGAGGGCTACTCATGGCCCAATGGGACTCCATTTTTCTGTCCCTCTTCTCATCCTCAGCAAAACCTCTCATTGACTGCGTGCTAACATTTCTTTCTCTCCTTGCCACTGCACGCAGGTTTCTTTCCTACCATTCTCCTGAAGCTGCCTTTGGCAAGGTCATTGCTGACCTTCACGCTGACAGATCCAAGGGTCATTTCTCTATCTTGATCTTTCCCAGTCTTTCAGCAAAAGCTGACTACTTCCTCCCTCTTGAAACAGTTTTCATTCTCATCGTCCAAAACAGGATGGAACTCCAACCTGATTTTCCGTACCTCTCTGATTACTCTTAGCCTCTTTTGCTCTCTCTCTAAAATATTAGAGGGTCTTGGGGTTCAGCCGTGGGCCTGTGCCCTCTGTCTTCATATCTTCTTCCTAAAAGATCTTATCCAGTCTCATGGCTGCGATTGCTATTTGTATGTTGATGACTCGCATTGACTATCTGTAATTCTGACCTCTCTCCTGAGCTGCAAATTTGTATATCCAGCTATTCAGCTGCCTTCTTGGCATCCTCATCTGGATGCCTAGTGAAATATACCAAGTCTGAAGGGAAATGATTCTGCACACCATTCCCCCAGAACCACACCCACCACACACACACACACACACACACACACACACACGCACAGCTCCTTCTCCAGGCTTTCTCATCTCAGTACAAGGTCATTCCATCAATCAGGCAGCTCATGGCAAAAGCCTGGAAGTCACGAACCCTCCCATTTCCTTAGCCCCACATCTAAAACAACAAAAGTCTTACCAATTCTATTTCTAACATATAGCCACTTCTCACATCCTCCCTTTCGCCCAAGCCTCATTTTTTTGCCCTGAACTGTACTCCGTGCTCCTAAAAGTAGCAGCAGTCCAATCCACTCTCCATCCAACTACTGACTATTGTTTTAAAAAAGGTAAATGAGGCCACGTGGCTCTCCTGCCTGAACTCTTCATGCCTTCCGCTCAGAGTCACATCCACACATCTTGCTGTGGCCCAAGAAGCCCAGCACGGCCCCTTCTGCTGAATGTTGTAACTTGATCTCCTACCACGCTGCCTTGCTCATTGCGTTCCAGCCACTCTTGAGCCTGCCTGTCCCTGGAGCCTACCAAATCCCTGCCTGCTGTTCGGCCTCTACGTGAGATGCTTTTACCCAGTGCTTTACCTGGCTGCCTCTGATTTGTCCCTTAGTCACAACTCAAATGTCAACCCTTCACGGGCCTTCCTTAACCATCATAACTGAAGTCGCATGCCACCCTGTCCTTTCCTCCTTCCGGTGCGTTACACTGTGACACACCACTCTGTTTATTTCGTTCATAGCACCATCTTATTTACTTCCTGGCATTTACTTTGGTCTGTCTCCCTCTATTGCAGTGGTCCCCAACATTTTTGGCATTAGGGACTTTCATGGAAGACAATTTTTCCATGGACCTGGGTGGGGGATGGTTTCAGGATGATTCAAGTGCGTTACATTTATTGTACACTTTATTTCTACTATTATTACATTGTAATATATAATGGAATAAATTACACAGCTCACCATAATGCAGAATCTAATGCCGTCGCTAATCTGACAGGGAGGCGGAGCTCAGGCTGTGATGCAAGCCATGGGGAGTGGCTGTAAATACAGATGAAGCTTCACTTGCTGGCCTGCCATTCACCCCCTGCTGTGCGGCCTAGTTCCTAACAGGCCACAGACCGGTACCGGTACCGGTCTGTGGCCTGGGGGTTGGGGACTGCAGCTCTGTTGGAATATAAATTCTATGAGGGTGGGATCCTTGTTCAAGGATGCATCTCCTGTGCTTAGGATGATACCTTGGTTATACGCGTGACTGTTGTCAACCTAAATAACAGACAGAGAGGGTCTCTACAAGAAGAAAATATTTATTTGGGAATAGAGCATTGCGATAAGAATACGTGCGCCCTAGTAAACTATGTGTGTGTTTAGGGAGGTAAAAGAAGACAAAGGTTTTTAAAGGAAAAAACAAGGATTACATAATTGTTTTGAAATAATTATCCTTGGCTGCAAAGATCAATAACAAAGGTGACATCAGTTTGATGTTGCACAGGCAGTTGCTGAAAACATGTTCTTGCTGAAGAATTTTTTTTGTAAGGTTGTGATGGCCTTTGTGCAAGGTTGTGGTTTTTGCAATCTTTCGTGATAGTTTTTGTTATCAAGCATCCAAGCATGATAATCCTCTCTTCATGGCCTTCCCTGGCTAAATTTGTCAGGGTTTTTGTTTGGTTTCTTTTTATAGCATTAGTGATTCCATTTTGGTTCTGATAACTTTCACATCGTCATTCAAAACTTGCTTATCCAATAGCCAGGAAACCCAGTATTAAGGTATTTGATTATATTAATTCTCATCTCAATGATAATTTTCCTCCTATCTGTTTTCTGATCAAACTTTCAGTCTTATTTTTATTATCCTATATATTGTTTTCCATTTCCAATAGATTTCCAAGCCATTCCAGGTAAAATCCCATGGACCCAAATAAGGAGTTCAATGTATCCTTGTTCATTGAACTCAGAAACTGCTTTGCCCAGTTAGTTTTTAACGTGGTATGAGGAACGTGTGTGTGAATGTCTTGTCACCATCTTCTATTTTAGATGCGGTCATGACCTACTCTGATTTTCATGCCTGATTACAGAAAGACATGAAGAGGGTTCAGTGACCCTCAAGTAAAATGCATATTACTTAATGGTTCCTGGACTAACCTTCCCTTTTCTGATATGGAAGAGAAACTGATCTCTGAAAATTCTCTCATAAACTGGGATTTTGGCAATTTCGTTATTAATGAGGATTAGTGCCCCCAAAGAGAGAGTCCCCCAGTCTCCTTATTAGGCATGAGACTTTCCTGTTATTTCTCATCCAGAAAGTGTGCTTCTCATCTCATTTCACGTGGGAAGTCATGGTATGAAGCACCCTTCTGCTTTTGCTGTTTCCAGATCTTGGTTCCATCTTAGTCTCTATCATTGCTACTGATCACATCTTCTAAATTTAAATGGGTTTTCCAGCTTGTGGAGGATAATTTGGTATTGTCCGTATTTGCATTCAATAATTACACTTGAAACCACTTGATTAGCGTAGCTGGTACAAGTGGTGTCAGGTCATGAAGTTTGTCTTCATTGAGGTCAAACCCCGATACTCCCTAGAGAGTCTTGCTGTCTTGCACCGAGAAAGCACTTGGAGACACTTGTGGGTGTTAATGGGGAAAATTAAAGGAGTTGAGGAAATAAATACGAGGGGACCTACTGGTGACATCTGGGTTCCAACAGTGATGGCTAATTCACAACCAATCTGTGTGGTTTCTCCAGTATCAGTGTGGGGCCCCAGAAAGCTGGATGTGGTGGCTGCCACCTCGGGAGCTCTATGCATGCCTTTGTGTCAATTAGTTCACGTTTATTCTTTGAATTTCACCTGTACCAGTCTCAGACTTGTTTGAAAAAGAAGACGATTTATAAATTTGATATTTAAATACAGGGCTGTTCTGGGAGGACTTCACAGGGAGACACTTCTTTGCCTTGACTACCATCTGACCTGGAAAAAGAATTAGCTTCTTGCTCTCTGCATATAAATCAACTTGAGCTCTCTCTCATATGTAGAAAAATGGCTTTTCCAGGTACATCCCCAAGTATGTGGTTGTTACCTATCTCCTAAGAAAACGTTATTATTATTTTAAGTCATAGGGATCTGTCTTGAAATGACTAGTTCTTTTTATCTGGTAACCGTCAGAAAGTATTTATGAAGCTCTCTTTGGGGGCATATTACTCTACTAGATAGATAAAATAAAATAGTGAAGAATAATGAAGAAACATATTTTCTTCTTTCTAGGCCCTAAAGTTTTAATGGTAGAATAAAATAGTGAAGAATAATGAAGAAACATATTTTCTTCTTTCTAGGCCCTAAAGTTTTAATGGTTAAGATAGTTATATAAATTCCTTTAAGTAATTTTAAAGGAACATACATGTGCTGAGCTTTTACAAGATCTCTGGTCTACTTTAGTTTCCTATGCTATGCTAGAAAATATTTTATTCATAAGATTTTTACTTATAAAGTTCTAGTTTTTACTTATAAAAACTAGTTTTTTTTGCTCCAAACCCACCAAATGGTATACATTAATTATATACAGTTTTTTGTATAATGATTATACCTCAATAAAGCTGGAAAAAAGTTTCCTTAGTCCATGGTACCTCCCCACATGTAATTACCATGTAATTAATATGTTATTTTCATGTGCTAAATTTGCCTTCTGTTTCATTATTAAAGTTGATTAGACTCAGAACTTTTGGATAAATTCTGTTTCATTGTTATTGCTTAATCAAGATGGTTTATATGGATTTGTTTGCTGAGGATCAAGAGAGAGGTGAGAATTTAGGAGCTTGGGAATAAGCAGGGACTATGAGTAAGAAATAAATTAGACAAATGTCTAAGTTTGTTTCTAAAAAAGGGACATGACCTATGTTTGGATCTTTTATCTAAATTTGTATCTTTTGATTGTTATGATCAGTATGCTTACATGGTTCTTTTTCTACTTTCCAGGGATTTCTTGTGGCCCTCCTCCTCCTATCCAAAATGGTTGGCTTAGTCACTACTCTGCACCCATACGTCTGGGTACTGTTGTAAGGTACACTTGTTGGAATACCTTCCGCCTCATTGGAGAAAAATATATTTTTTGTATAAGTAAAGACCAAGTGAAAGCGATCTGGGATAAAGCTGCTCCTATATGTGAATACTACAATAGAAACTCTGTTTGCTCTCGGCCCAACATACCAGGGGGGTATATCAGTAAGGATCCTAGACCACCATACAGACATGGTGATTCCGTGACATTCGCCTGTAAAACCAACTTCACCATGAAAGGAAACAAAAGTGTTTGGTGCCAAACAAACGCAAAATGGGGACCGACACCTCTACCGACCTGTGAGAGTGGTGAGTATGAAAATAAAACTGAGTTGGAAGGTCGGGGTCTTGCATTTCTGTGCAGAGCATGTTTCGAACCCCTCTGAAGGGAGAACAGTATGAACGTGTAATGATGGCGTGGAGGGAGGAAGCAAGGGAAAAGGTGAAAACTGTGGTTTCCTGGGTGTTTTTTTCTTAGTTGTGGGGGAATATAACTACTCATTCAAAGAACATAATTGAGCAAAGGAGTTTGAAGTATAATGGGAAAATGTAATTGAACAGACCTGATAATTGAGTAGAAGTAAGTCTCACAAGAATGGGGTGAGAGTTTGTTGGGGCCATGAGAATTGGGTGGTTTTAAACTGGCCTATCCAGGTTACTGTTCAAACGAGAAGAAATGTGGGCTCCAATAGTGCAAATACACCCAACAGATTAAAAAGTAATCTATAAATAGCTGTTAATAGAGTCCGGCACAGAGGATGCCCGGCTCTCTGTGGTCTCTGTAAACACACTCTGAAGTGATTCACTATTTCCCCAAGTCATCTCCTGAGACATCACATTTCAAATCAAACACCTTTGAAAATAGGGACGAGTGTCAATCCTTCATTCCTTCTCCTTTAGTTTGGTCTATGTTGCTGCTGAAACCTAAATACGAATTTCAATTCTACAATTAGAAGAATTGATAATATTTGACAAGAATCTATACCATCAAAATTAGGTATTTGTTTTCTTAATAAAGAACAATGTTGATAAATTCTAAGTGGATTAAAGAGCTGAACAGCTATTAAATTATTAAAAACAGGATTCTGTTTATCAGTCTATTAATAAATAGATAATCTTGGAGGTAGATCTTAGGATAGTAACAAAATGGAGTGGCTATAGAAAACAATCAAGCCTTTATAAAGATTTAGGTAGACCTATATGTGTTGACATGGAAAGATATCATAGACATATCACTAAGTAAAAGGCACAAGGGATAGAATAATATGTGTTAGGTACACAGGCATACAATGTATGTGTATGTACATATTATGTATAGGATTCTGGTAAACCATATTACTAATGTCTGCCAGGATAACCCTCTAAGTGGTAGCTTGCTACTTTTGGAAAGAGAATAGGCTTAAGGATAGAGTGAGAATATAGGTGAAAATTGACTTTTTTGGTAATTGAAATTTTTTACAAGGCAAATGTAATTCATATAGTGTAACTAAAAATGAAAAATATTGCACTATTCATGGCATAAAATGGATACAATTAAACCACACCTGTTTGATCTTTAAGAGGCTGCGTTGAAAGTTAATGACAACTGGTTACCATAGGTATCCATGTGTCATTTATTTGGATCTATGTCCTAAGTCAACATCTCGGTTGTGAAGGATGCATCATCTGATGGCTTTTTTCCTGATGTGTGTGTTGTGTGCGTGTGCAAAGATTTTCCCCTGGAGTGTTCACCACTTCCCACGATCCCCAACGGACATCACACAGGGGAGAAGGTGGGCCCCATTGCACCAGGTTTGTCTGTGACGTACAGCTGTGAACCTGGTTACTTGCTTCTTGGAGAAAAGATCATTCGCTGTTTGTCTTCGGGAGCCTGGAGTGCTGTCGCTCCCACATGTAAAGGTACCCAAAATTTACAACTTATTTTAAGAATTTCAGCTGTTCCGTTACTTGCCATGCTTTCCTCATCTCTGACTTGCTTTTTTTTAGAGGCACAGTGCAAACCTCCAGGACGATTGCTTAATGGGCAGATAAAGACGCCGCCAAATCTTCGGGTTGGCGTCACTGTGAACTTTTCCTGTAATGAAGGGTGAGTGTCAGGAGGGTCTATGAGACTTAATTCATTTATTTGGGTTGCATGTGTATGGCATGAACTGTGGAACTTGCAGAAGGCTCCTCTGTGAGGATCTGTGGGCAGCCTGGGGTGAGGTTGTGCGAGGGAATGCTCATAGAAAGGGTGCACATCGTCAGCTAGGTCTTGTCTTGGATTTTAGGTAGAGGCTGCTGTTCTTCAGCACAAACTGCCTGACAGTTCTGAATGACAACCCTCTGTCTGCAGGTATCGATTACAAGGCCAAGCTTCTAGTCGGTGTGTAATTGCTGGAGAGCAAGCTGTTTGGACCAAAATGCCCGAATGTAAAGGTAGGTAAGGCAACTGTGGTTTGCAAGGAACAAATTCTGATATGTTCCCTGATTGGAGGTCCAAAAGCACACTGCATTCTCAGCTTACCTAAAAGCTTTTAGCTCAATTGTTATCATAAAGACTCTTGCAGAGCAAAGAACACCTAGAGATCTTTAAGAGATGTGGTCTTCACTGAAGCATCCTTCAATTACCTCCTTGCCGTCTGCTTCCTAAGTAAAATGGGGTTCCTGGGATTTTCCTCCTCTGAAAGCTATGTGGACTTGCTAAGTAGGCAGCCAGGCCATGTACATCAAGGGAGATTGTATATTTGGTAAAAGAAATCAAAGGATCGGCAGAGTAGGTATACTCAGGAATGAAGCTTTAAAAGCATACTTTTAATATCTGCCTTGATTGATTCATTACAGATTCAGATATCACTGTCCTAGGACGTGAGAGTGGCATTGAGCAGCATCCGAGGCATTCTTTGTTTGCAATGCGCCTGTGATCTTGTCATTTCTCTCTGTAATTTCCTTAGAAATTTTTTGCCCACCGCCTCCCCCCATTGTCAATGGAAGACATACAGGCAGCTCCTCAGGGAACGTTCCATATGGAAGAACAGTCACTTACACTTGTGACCCGGACCCGGAGGAAGGAGTGAAGTTCATCCTTATTGGCGAGAACATTATCCGTTGCACAACTGATAGTCAGAAGACTGGGACCTGGAGTGGCCCTCCCCCACGCTGTGAACTTTCTACTTCTGCGGTTCATTGTCCACATCCCCAGATCCTAAGAGGCAAGATGTTAACTGCACAGAAAGATCAATACACTTACAACGACACTGTGGTATTTGCTTGCCTGTCCGGCTTCACCTTGAAGGGCAGCGAGCAAATCCGATGTAATGCCCGAGGCACGTGGGAGCCATCGGCACCAGTCTGCGAAACGGGTGAGTGTTCCAATACTCAGAAAAGGTGTCACTGATTCATTTTTTTAAAATATTAGAAGAAGGGGTTTTGGGCTTTAAGCAGGGCCTTTTCCAGCTTCTACTGTCCTCAGCTATACTAAATATAGTGAACATGGGTTTTAGAGAGGACTTGTTGAACACCATCACCCTACCCTTGTTGCATTTTGTGGGAATATGCTTGGGAAAAATATTAGGAATCACTAAGTTGCCCATTTCCTTAGGGATAAAAATAAGTGGGAGAAAAATGCTTATTTGTCTTAATAGAGATTTCTTAAAGGGAAGTCATCAAAGCCACCATCCCAGGGGCAAATGAGAATCTTCCATAAGAGCAAACAAGGTGATTCTTTAAGAAGGGAAGAGATTGGAGTGGAGTTTCAGCACCGAGTGGGAACTGAACCGAATCTGCAGCAGTCTCAGTGGAGAAAAGAAAAAAAAAGAGCGAGGGACACTGATCTAAAATGACCCAATTCTAGACTGCAAGATGTCTTCTGTATCATTCAACTGCTACCAGAGTGGAATTGTAGCATTAATGTTCATTTCTTTGTCCCGGTTTCCTTCTGTTCTTTACTTAAGGAGGTTTTTTTTTGTTTGTTTGTTTCCTTTTCTTTAGAATGCCAGGCCCCTCCTGAAATCCTAAATGGGCAAAAGGAAGATAGACACATGGTCCACTTTGACCCTGGAACATCCATAAAATATAGTTGCGACATTGGCTATGTCCTGGTGGGAGAAGAATCCATACATTGTACCCCCGATGGAGTGTGGACACCCACTGCCCC
>RJWJ010017981.1:0-32241 GCA_004363605.1 Indri indri
ACGCCGACTGCTTGGGTCCGCGTGTGGGGGAAGGAGGGCAGAGAGCTCTCTGGGCCCCCTTACAAGAGCACTAGTCCCGTTTGCGAGGACCACCCAGAGACCCGATCACCCCCAAACGGCCCCGCCTCTACGACCTGGGGGTGAGGATTTCAGCATATGAATTCAGGGGACACAAACATTCAGACCATTGCACACTCCCAGGTGGACGTTTGCCCCTGGCCCTCCCCCGGCTGAAACTCTTCACCGGTGCAGCAGGGCCCCCCCAACCTGCTGGGAAGGGGCACAGGCACACTCCCTTCAGGAGCAAGGACGGCGACGCAGGTGGGACAGAGGCTGTTTGCACCCTCGTGATCCAGGACCACCCGCTTCCAGATCCCCGGGACTCGATCACAGCTCAGACTCTCCCAGCCAGACCGGCTGGTTCAGAACCTGCCATTGGAAGAGGCGTCCTGTGACCTGCGCACGGACAGCCACAGGTCTGAGGGCGCCAGGGGCAGAGGCCGGAAAGCACAGAGTGTCCTTGAGTTTTCCATTAACTCGTTTCCAAGGGAACGTGTGCTAATCATGAAAGAGGTGGAAAATGGATTGGAGAGAATAGTAAAGTGAGAATGTTTGACTACTGAGAACATTATCGCTATTTTTTTAACTGACAAGTTGAGATTTCCATACCGGGAGCATGATGAAGGGGCGATGACGCTGGAGGCAGGACCTTCCCCAGGGCAGGGCGGGTGGCCCAGGGACCACAGAGGGGACAGGGAAGCCTGGCTTGGGGTGGGGGGGTGGCCCAGGGACCACAGAGGGGACAGTGCAGGCTTCCTTCTGCCAAATGCAGGCACAAGAACAGTGTCCTGACCCCTGAGAGGCAGCAAGGTGTGGGGCTGCGTCCTGGAGTGTCACAGCCCCCAGGGGACAGGTGGGGGCCACACCGAGGCTGTCTCCAGGCCAGTCCCCCTGGCAGTGACGCCCGAGGTGAAAGCGAAGGTCCCGGGAGCCCTCCCCCTCCGAGCCTTTCCAGGACGTCCTCACTCCGAAACAGAAGTTGGATTTAGTAACACAGCAGACACTGGAAAACAACAGGATTATTCTTTTGCATATAATCGTTTGTTTGGATTTTTAAAATTCCACTCCTGCATGTTACCATTTAGCATTTCCCCTGCCAAAGCGGAAGGTGACTTTTAGGGAACATCTAAGGAACCGTGGTTCTGAGGCTCCTCCCGACTCCACGGGGCCGTGGTGAGCCGGGGGAAGGACGGGAGCACCTCGCCTCGCTGCTGCTCGTGGCGGCCTCGCCTAGGGCAGGAGAGACCTGCTTCCAGCTCCCGAGTGCAGGGAGGGAAATGCTTCGTTTTCCTTCCATCCTCCTAGGGTGGGGCTTTGCAAATTAGACTGATAACGAACAAATTAACAGAAGGAAACCACTGGAAGCTTATTAGTATCTGCCCACAGAGCACTCAGAGAAGAACAGTTCAGGGCGTAGTCAGAACTTGGCTTATACAGCATCTTAAGAAAGAACAGTAAATTTCAGAGAAGTAGCAAGACAAAGGAAATCTTTGGGTTTCCAGGGGTGGCAAACCGCGGGAAGGTGAACACAGGAAAGCGATGGCCGATGAGGCCCGGGAGGAAGTTTGCTCGCGGACTCGCGGGCACTGTGTCATCTCTACCGGGGAGGCTCCTGCCATCTGCTTCCTAGGACGGGGAGGGCGGGCAGGGCCACCTTACAAGGGGTCTGCGCCCCGTGTGGGGCAGATGGGAGGGCAGGGACCCCACCCCGTGTCTACTTCGGCTCCTTTGCCTTCAGCTGGAAATATCCCGTGAGCCAGGGGGGCAACCTCAGGGGTGGTGAATCCCGAGCCCCTCAGGAGCAAGAGGCTCTCAAAGGGGAACGTGTCCGGCTGCGAGGCACACAGACCTAGCCAGGGATGGCCTCGCCAAGCAGGGTGGCAAGAAGCCAGAGGCGGCAGCCCTGGGCTGGTGCTGGGGCTCCTCTGGTCACCAGGGACGTGGGTCCCTCCCCTGCCCTGCCCAAGACCCTGTGTGGCTTCAGCCTCAGAATTGCGCTCAGGGCGGGGCAGGGGCGAGGACAGGCCGGGAGATGCCCCCCAACATCCGCCTTTTACAAGGGTTTCCGGACGTCATTGGTCATGACCACCCTGAGCTGCAAGGCAGCTGGGACAGGGAGTATGTCATCTGGACAGGTCGCTGCCTCAGATGTCCTGAGGTTCTGTCAGTAAGGGAGGAGGGGCGAATGGATATTGAATGGAGAAAGGGCGTTTGCAAGGGAACGCAACCCTCACAAGGACCAGGACAGGCTTCCCAGGCCCAGGCCCTCCCAGGAGACAGGCTTCTGTATGCAACCAGCAACCCTCAAACCTTACAGTGACAGTTTCTGAAATACTCATGTGTCCCCATCAGACCCCTGCGCCATAGCTCAGGGAGACAGGACAAACACAGCCTTAGACTAAGAAGTGCAGTTTCTCGCGGGCATTAGGTGCCTACTACATGTGAGGCACTTTACTTCCTTTATCTGCAATTCGCGCAGCCTTGCACAGACAGCATCATTCTTCCCTGCTACAGGAGAGAGAACAGGCAGGCTAACTAACTTCCTCACGGACGCACGAGTTGTAAAGTGGCTGAGCCTCCATCCACGGTTGGGCCCAGGAGGTTAGAAGGTCTCTCCTTTCTGAGGGTACAGTTCATTCCAGTCCTCCCACGGGCTGGGAGAATTTCCACCGGACACCACTGCTGTTATTTCTTCTCCCTTTCTCAAGTTTAAGCAAAAAATGCCATGAGTAGCATTCTTTAGAATTTAGATTTGTCAATAATCAGGAAAAACTTAGACTTTGTCAACTTCAAAGATGAAAAGACCATGGAACCCATAGGGCGTTCCAGGGCTATCAGACAACCAAGAAACAACTGAACACAACGAGTTCATCAGAGGCCTTCCAGGAGAAGGGCACTGCTTAGACAAGTTCCTCTGAACTCAAGGCTGAGGGAGTCTCTGTGTCATCTCCAAACGGAGCTGCCGGCTTCCCCATGGCTCTGCCCTGGCGGCATCGCAGAGAGCTGCTGGGAAATTTGCTTTCTCTGGGAAGGGCCTGTGTCCCACCAAGACTGACCTGGCTCTGCTGGCACAGGAGAGATCTTTTCTTTTTTTAAAAAAAAACAAAACAAAAAACACAATTACAGAATTAACAACATGAATGTTACCCTAAGAATTGTAATCTCCAGGAAAAGCTGTCATCAGTGTGATTGGAAAAAATTAGTCTGTTTCGTTTTGATTTTTAATTAATTCTAGTGAAAATTTTTTAATGAAAGTCTTTGCTCTGAATTTTGAAAATGTAGACAACAATCTGCAACACACAAAAAGATTATTAATTAAAGGACGTAAAAATCACCCCCTTACTGGAGCATGATGTGAATTAGCTAGTTAGATACTTAGAAAAAAATTGCTCTTCGATGAAAAACTACAGCACGCAACTCTAGCCGGTTCCTTGTCTTTGAACTATTTGGCAATTCTTTGTAAACTGCAGGCAACCGATGCATATCTGTGCCCTGTCCTGTCTGGTGGAGATTTTAACTGGCTTCCTCGCCCTGCTGAAAACCCAGTTCCGCCTCCCTCTGCAATTCGTTTCAAGTTCCTCTACGCCGCACAAACTTGTGCTGTTTTCACTTCTCCTTTGTACCAGTTCTAACATCTGCCGAGTTCTTTCTTGTCATATGTGCAGAATATTATAAAATCTTCCATGTGTTCACGCTTATATCTTGGTACAAGTCATGATTTTACCTTTTTCTAAACAGTGTCTTTCAGATAATGTCCAGCTATGACATAGGCAACATTCCGTGCCGCTTACGTTTTATACCCACGGCTGCTACTGTTACATGAGAGTGACCGTCTGGAGCAGGGGCCTCCAGAAACCTGAAGGCATGTTCTTTCCGTGATTGTTCTGTGTACAACCAGAGTGAGTGTGCAGCACGTGGGCTATGTCTGGAGAAAACGTGAGTATTTTGCCTCAAGCAGGGCAGTGCAACAGAAAAACCAGGAGACAAAGCATTTAGTTAGCACCGACTGTGTGCCCGGCATGGTGCAAAACAAAGAAGCCAGACCCTTAGAATAAAATAGTCGAGGGTATGAAGGGGCCGAGGGCAGCCCGCCTATGACCATTAGCCGAGCTTGGGTGTGAGTTTCGGTGCGGTCCAGCTGGGAAGTGAGACTGCATGAAACACGAAGACGATCTCAGACAACCCACAATTTGTTGTGAGATAGTGTCATAAACAACATTCTTAAAGAAATCCCCGAGACCAAGAAAATCTGTGTTTTGGGTGGATTCCAGCGTCCTCATCTCCTCTTTCATGGATGAGCATTAGTTTGCGATTTCAAAACCCAATCTCACAGCTTCCAAGCAGAGACCCAGGCCGGACAACCAGCACCCGACCTCCTGCCTTGGGGGGCAGCTCCCGGATGCCCCCACACCCTTGGCAGAGGGCGGGGCAGGAGGGGGCGTGCTTGCTTGTGAGGAAAAGCAGTGTGCTTTACTGGGAAGTGCTAAACCCATCACCATGGTGCCTCAGGCGCTGTCAGGGCTGGGCGGCTTCCCCTGCACAGACCCAGTCCCTCAGAGCTTTCCCTTCTCTGCCTCCAGGTCTGCAAAGAGGGCTTAGTACTTTTAACCTGCAAGTAGGAAGTCCTTTGCATTTTTGGTCCTGCTGTTTCAGAGGACAATTTAAAAAGGATTATTGACAGCTCAGTCTCTAAGAGATTCTAACAGAGAGCCCGAGGCAGGCTCAGCCCTGGGACACCTGAGCCGCTCCTTCTGTGCGGTGCTGGCTGGGCTCAAGCCTGAGCACCTCCAACCCGCACCAGGCAGGCCATCCTGGGAACCCCGCCCTGAGCGCCCCCTGGTCTGCAGTGGATGAAAAAGCCCCCCTGGAGCCAGAGGTTGGAGCTCGCAGGGAACGGCCCACTGTCTCGTGGCGAGTCCTCGAATTGCGACGTACTGATCAGTTATGCCCTGCTGACACTGAGTGGGACACCGTTTAACCCATGGATTAGCTGAAGCACGAGGTTCTGCTGACTGTCTTACACGGAGACTGGCTTCAGCCCGAATGCTGCGATCTGTAGCTCATGGCGGCGGCCCCTGTGTCTCCCCTCCACTGCAGCCAGAGCAACCCCGAGATACGAGTCCCCCTTCTCTGACTCCTTCCTATAAAAACCTTCCACCTCCGCACAGACTACAGCACACTCCCGACTTTGCTGATGTGTCTTCCCGGGCCAATCTTCTCATTTGGCTTTTAATGAACCTTTACAAAATTACAAATTATTTCTGCCCCAACAGCCTTACTTTCGGTGGACAATCTCAAGTCCAGCGGTGGTGGAAGCAAAGCAAAGGACAGAATTCGCACGGGGCCTCACGGTTGCAGGAAAAGACGAGGCCGCAACCGGGACCCCGGGCAAGCCGGAGTACAACCCACTTCGGATAAGAGACAAAAGTGGGCTTCCGAAGAAAGCCTCCACTGAGCAAGTTCAGGGGCATGCGAGCACCTGGGGTTTCATGGGAATAGTGCGTGAGCCCGCGATTGAGAACTTACAAGAAAAACAGTTTTTTACATTGTAAATTTGCTCCATGCCATGGTCATATTGCAAGGAAGTTGGTATTATGTTCTGAGTTTGAAAACACAACTACTCAGCACTCACTCTCGCTGGCATGTGACTGACTAGTAAACCGTCCCTCCACCAAGATCCAAGCAGTAAAGCCCCTAGGAAGGGACAGTGGTCCCCACCGGTCTCACACAGGACCAACGCAGGACCATGAATGCCTGCAGGGCTCTGGGATGAGATTCCGCCCAGGTCCATTTGCAGCGGTTGTCCTTGGCGCATCCTCCAGCCCCAGGACAGAGCACCTCATCTCCCTCGAGGCATCGTTCTACCCGCGCCATGTGGGCCTAGTGGCCCGTCTCAACTCTGAGCATCCACATCCCCGGTGAGTCAGATTAAGGGTGGATCCGCAACCCAAACTGAAAACAAACTACTTCTTTCATTTCTAAGAATTTTGCTCTCGAACTGTCAGAGAGTGGAGGTCCCTTTTGCTGATGGATAGAAGTGCAAAAAGTGTGCTTCACTGTCAAGGAAAGACAGCAGTGTTGAATCAGGTAAACTGGCCAAGGCTGACCCTGGAAATGCCCATCCCCAGGCCCTCGCCCTGAACTGAGGTGCCAGTAACCGAGGGAGTAGAATCGTGTCTCTGGCACGGCATTTAGAACCTGCTTCTACAGGGAACAGCCGTGTTTGCTTCCCTTAGCAAAGCAGGCAGGCAGGCCACCCGTCCTCCAGGGGCTCCTACCGAAGTAGGAGTCACTGCAGCTGCCCAAAGGATGCCCCACTGCCAGGAGTCCCAGGAGGGGGACGTGCCACGGAGAAGAGCCCCAGAAGTCACCCTGCTGAAAGAGGTCTGGGTCCCAGAAGGATGACCCACGGAGAGAAGTCCCACAAGGTCATCCCACCAGGCCTCATTTGTAACCCCTCCCACTCCCTGCGCTGCTGTGAGCTCTGGGATCAGGCCCAGGCGCCCTCCCTGGCCAGGGGCAGGGGCAGGGGCGGGGTGGAGGCCGAGATAAGGTGAGCTGACCCCATCAGGATAAAAGGCGCCTGCTGGGGACCCAGCACCCACGCCCCGGCCTACAGGGACCCTCGGAAGGGTGAGTTTCATAGTACGCGGAAGGAAAGTCTGCTGGGGTGGCCAGCACCTCCTCAGAACACTCCATAAAGTTTGTGTCTTTTCCTGGCCTGGCCTGTTTGTGGCGAGGGGAGATCCGGGCTCCGGGACTAGACTCCGGCTGCACCTCGGGGCTGCCGCAGGGTGCACAGGGGGAGGGGGAGGTCCTGGCCCACTGACAAGGGCCTCTTCTCCGGCCTGCTGTGATTTCCAGCAAGTCAAGCGGAGTAGCGGCTGTTTGGAAGCTGGGCCGCCTGCTGGCCACAGTGTCCCACGTCTGCAGCGAGGGGCTGGGCCCGAGCTGCAGACTCCGCGGCCAGACTGCTCTGCTCACCCTCGGGCTCAGCCCTTGACATTCCCTTCAGAGATAAGCATTTTTGTTTCTCAATTAGAGAAAGTCTTAAAACGTGCTCCTGGGGAGAAACAACCTAACTCCCGGTCAGATGGCTGCCCCTCTTATCTCCCGAGGAAGAGGACTGGAGACGTCACAGTCTTTCTTACGGTTCCCATGGAAATGCGTGTGTGATGTCCCGGTTCGTATGTAAACGCATGTGTGACACCAGCTCAGCAGATCAGTTCCACCGCAGCAGAGCTGCCGGGCGCTGGGGCCGGGTCCCGGCTGGGTGGTTTGCCACAAACGTCCGAGGGCCGAGTAGACAAGTGTCAGACGAGGTGGCTCCGAGCTGGGGCGTTTTACAGACAGGCGAGTCTCAGTCCGTCTGGTGATGCGGAAAGGTTTTACTCTGCGTCCGTGGTTCAGGGAGCCTGGCAGTTCTCGTCTTGTGTGGTCCACCATGAGACAGGGCAGGGCCGGAGGGTAAACGAGGGGTCACCCAGCCACGTGGGGGTCGTTGAGAGAAAGTGTGCGCAGTGTGGCGGGGGCCTCGCCTGGGTGGCGAGTCCCTTCCTGGAGCAGACGGGGCAGGGGAGAGTTTGGAATGGGGGGTGCTGAATCTAACGCTTTCTTGGCGCACGGGCCTCAGGTGGGGCCACGTTGTCAGTGAAAATCCACGTATTTCACAGCACACATTCAAGGGCAGTGGGGTGACCCCAGATTTTCTTCCTTCTGGAACATCGGGCAGAAGTGTGGCTCCCGTGCACAGAAGTGAGGGGTGAGGCGGCAGGGGGCGCAGGGGCTGCAGGGGCACCTGGAGATGAGGAGCTGGTGCACCCGGCCCCGAGACCTGCTCACTCCCCACCCCGCACTGCCCCCCAGCCGGAAAGGCCAACCCGGACACGCACCCCTCAGTTTTCACCCTTTAGTTGCGGGTCTGATGAACACAAGATGCTGGGGAACACAGCGAATTATAACTGCTCAGGTGTTGAGAGTGGTCACAAGAGGCCTTACCAAGAGCAGCATCAGTAACAACTGAAGACGTTGGAAGATGGTAGTTTGCGAACTTTCCAGAGACGCATTGACTCTTTCAGGCATGAGGGCACTTCAGCAAATCATTTCATGGAGACAGAATCTCGAAGAATATTAAATCCTTTCTGGGACTATGAATACTGAGTCATGTTTCTCTTATTTTGGTAGAATATGCACATTCTATGAAAGCCAGCAGACACCTGCTGAATGCCAAGTGAACTGAGTACAAAGCGCAGGGTGAAACCTCTCGCCAGTGCCTGTCTGTCGGCCCGGGGCAGCCCCGGAGCAAAGCCCGGCCGTCGCCCAAACGCTAGTGATGGGCGAGGCTTCACTGGACACACACAGGACTTTTCAAACCACGTGCAGACATTCCACCACCCTGCAGCACAGTCTTCCGCATATTTATGTTTTGACTTTATGTGACATTTGCTTTGTGGACCACAAGGGTGAGTGCTGTGTGAGCTCCAGCGTCTGTAGAGCACAGTGAAGGACACGCCGTGGGTGTTCAGTTCATGGACGATGCGTGAATGAGCCAGACACTCAGGTTCCGAAGAATAAAGGAAACGCAGTGTGAAGGTAGAGGGAAGAACCTGTTCACAAACAACTTAACACACCGGGCCGGGAGGGTGTGAGGACAGATGAGAGAAGGCTCAAGGGGGCGAAGGCTGGAACCACTGTCCTCTTCTCTAAGCCCTTGTTTCCGTGAGCTTTCACGGCACAGAGCACGCGCTGTCCAGCTGAGCAGCTGTGTACGCCAGCTTCGGGGCCCTGGACGCACGGTTCTACACCATATCGTTAGCTGAATGCACCGGGTAAGAAAAACACAGCACGCTGGGGATTACTTGGAAAAGGAAAAGCACAATTCTGCTGATGGCACCGCGCACGGCCCATTTTCCTGAGAAGGGGCCCGTCCGTATGCAGGGCGCAGACCCGCCGCTGTCTGGGACTCGGAGGCCAATTGACACAGTTGGGTGCGTGGCCAAGTCACAGCTGTTCGGGGACATTCAGAGGTCTCTCTACACAGCCACCTGGACTCCTCACCTGAGAGGGCTGGACGCAGAGCTCGCAGCCGGCCAACCCCAGACCCCCAAGGGCAGACTCCTCCGGGAGGCACCGTGCTGTGAACACAGAACCCTCACCCACCCTTGTGAGTCACAATCCTTCCCAGTTCTCAGACACGTCATCGGCTTCGCTTTCTCCCCAGCTGAGCCAGCGCCAACCTCACTCCCTGCCATGCCCTCCTGGCCTTGAGGCCCTGCTAGGTGGCACCGTAGCACAGGGGCGGGTTGAGAAGGATGAACAGGTGTGTGGCCACCTGCCCCAGGGAGGGCGGCTAATGACCTGGGACAGAGCACTGTGTCCAGTCACGCTGGCTGCCCACTGAGAGCATTTCTGGAACTGTACCCTGGGCCGAGGGGAGGGGCCCTGGCTGGTTGGTCCCATGCATCCCCTGCGTCTAGTGTGTAGAACTCAGGAAGCGTTTGCTAAAGCGACACCGTCGCTGTCTGCCAGGGCTCATCCGGTGTCCCAACCACACTTCTTGCTTCTTCCTGGCTCTCCATCAACAGGTCAGGCCAAAGGAGCTGCCCGGCCAGTGGGCAGCAAGCTTGAGCCCGAGGGGTTAATTGAGCGCCTGGGCTCACGGCCGTGTGCCCACGTGCACTGCGCTGGCGGCCGTCACCTCCAGAGAGGGCTCGGCGGGCCTGGAAGCAAAGCTCGGTGGGAAGCGCAGGACCAGGGTGGTGTCAGCGGCGCCCGCACAGCCGAAGGGGCTCCTGGTGGCAGCCTCTGACGCCAGAGCTGTAGAGACCACTGGTGGCCGAGAGCCCGAGAGCAGCCCAGGGGGAAACAGGTTAACCTTGAAAATAGGCTGCCCAAAATAAATCAGTGTTTTAGTTTAATTTTTAGAGTTCTTTGTAAGAAATTCTCTTTTTAAATGTATATTTGTCTTCAAAATTTTTTATTCCCTTTAAAATTAGATGCTCCTCCTAGAAATATAGAAATAATATATAGGTGCATCCAATAAAAGGGTACTTATGCCCCTTCCCTCCCAAATGCTGTTGTCCAGAGAAGAGTTAACGTGAGTGGGTGCACAGTGAGTCTACTATGTGTTGTGTATGTGCGTGTACACACACACGCATCCATTTATATTCCTATATACATACATGTATGTATGGGATTTGCCATAAAAATGAGCTCATATAATTTTACTTTTTAAGAAAAGCAGTGATTTTCAATCCTGGTCTCTATAAAGTGCTCTCACTGCATCGTATCAGGTACTGCCCAGTCTGTCCGTCCGCCACGCACCGGCAGTCCGTTCCTGAAGAGCTGAGTAGTTTCCAGCACTGCGTCTGCTGAGACCCACTTCCCAGACAGGCCTGGCCTTCCACGGAAGCAAACAGGCGTGTTGTGCAACGGCGTCGCAGGGCACCGCCGAGGAGAGCCGGTCCCGCTCCCGGCGGCCGGGAGCAACCAGGACGATGTGTCAGCCTCTCCCTCTGACATTCTTTCAGATTTGAGACGCCAAGTACGACAGCGGCCGGAGCAGAAGAGACCACAAACTAGGTAAAGTGGACATGGACGGCATCATCTGTTAATTGTTTGGGGACAAAGTTCACATTTTATGGATGTTTGTGTGTTATGGGAGCAAAGGTGCAAAATTATCTTTGGAGATTTGCCAGTGCGGTTTAACATCTCGGTGGCTTTGTCTGCACGGACCAAATACCTGGGAAGCTCCAGCGTAATCCCCACGTTCTGCCCCTCACGCAGGCCCCGGGGACAGATGCGTCCTTGGCCCTCAGCCACCCAGATCGCACCCCCGGCGTCCTCTGCTACTCAGCGCTCAGCTGGGTCTGACTCAGTCGAAAGCGCCATTCTCATTTCCTGGGCTGTGCTGGAGAGCGGGCTTTCGGTTTCTGTGGAGGCAAAATCTGTCTCGGTGGACGTCTGTGGGGCCGGCTGCTCTGCTGGCCGTCGGGCGCTATTCATTCTGCCGCCTGGTGCGGGTGGCGGGCCACGTGTGTGCCCCACACTCTCCGTCTCGTGATTGTGTTATCTTCGGTCCAGCACTCACCACCGTCGAATTCATCTGAGTTCTCTATTTGCCTAGTTGTTTGTTGTCTGTTTCCTCCACCGGAATTTAGCCTCTTTGAGGACAGGGACCCCTGGCCCTTTCCTCAGTGTGGTAGCTCCCGTAGCTGTGATGCTGTCTGGCGGGGCAGAGCCCAAAACTGTTGTGGAAGGATTAGGAAAGTAGGTTCTATATCTAAGGCAGCAGAAGGCTCACTGGAAAGGGAAAAGGAACTGCGATTAAGAAAACGAAAGATGCGTGTGTGCATGTGTGTGTGTGTCCATGCACACACGCGCACTCCATGAGAGCAGGCAGCCCGTGCGCTGGCTCACAGCGTTGCTGCACTGACCGGGGGATGGAAGCAGTGTAAGCCACAGACCTGCTGGTGTCCCTCCCCCGGTGTGGGATGAGGAGCCTCAGTCCAGTTGGTGCCACTGGTCAGGGGCCCTGCAGACCCCTCTGGTCTGGGCTGTGTAGTCCCAGGTGTGTGCTGAGGACCCTGAGGGAAAGACGGACCCAGAGTCCCAGGAGGTCAAGGGCACGTCAAGGACGACTTGGTTTCTGGACAACCCAGAAACCGTGTGAGGATGAAAGTATGTTCCGCTGAGTTGGCCTAAGGCGGGCTCTGCCCTCCCTGGTGAGCCACGGAAATCAGCGACAGCGGCTCACGCTTATCACAGAGCCTTTCCTCGGGTGCCCTGGTGTGCAAGTGCGTCCCCCCTCAACTCTGGGGTCTCTCTAGCCAGGGTCCAGCAGGGTCGTCAGGGTTGTCAGCGTGGTCCGAGATTTTGGATGCTTTGGAATGTTTGCTAACAGAAAACACTTTCTCAAGCCATAGTTGTGCTAATACAAATTGTTCTTCCTTTAAACACACACACACGCACACACACAGAGCACCAAGCACTTTTATTTCCAAAGTGTGAGAATTCCTAAAGTGGACAATTTGTTCTGCTCTTTATATATACATTTTTCATCTTCATGTAGATAAAAACCCACCGAACGAATAAAGCACATTTGAATTTATTTGGTGCTGCTTTTATTAAAGATTCTAGATTTAAATGTCAAGAAAATTGATGCTAATTTACTTACGTGAGTACTCTCTTTAAAAGAGCAAACTGTTGATTAGACTTCCCTTAAGTTGAAAGCCATCTTTAGCTTCTCAGCAGGAAGTTTACTGATTGAAAACATGATTCTGTCACACTCAAAACCGTGGAGCCGTCAATGAGCTCAGTAGCAAAACAGTGGCACCTAGTGGCTGGTAAAGTCCCTGGGGGTCATACAATGTCCTGGGTTCTCCAGAACATTCATTCTTTCAGCTCCTATCAGACACCATAGCTTTCATTTCACTATCCAGTAAGTGACCATTAGATTCAAGCAGACCTATAAAATAATCTTTTTTGCTCAGGCTGATACAGTTTAGATGTTATTTTAAGGGGTGCAATGACTACTGGTACCTTTGCATCATGCATGTCCGCATCTCTCCAGCCTGTGGGAGGTCCCCCCGGCCCGGTTCACGGCTCCCAGGGACACAGGGCTAATGACCAGCGCCAGCGCCGAGAGCCCAGCCAGCTTGGGTTTGCAGAGTTTGCCGCGCCCTTTCCTGGTCCAGCCACGTGTCTGCAGGAATGTGTGAGTCGGGAGCCTGGGTAGGATGGGAGCTTCCCTCTGCTCATGAGGAAGCCACGTCGTGACTGCACCTGAGACCTGTGCTGGTCACAGGAGCCGTGGCGGTGCTGGCAGACATCTCTCTCAGAAGAGAGATTTATTCCTCTAGAGAGCAAAGGCAGATAGTAAAATACACCGTTCAGTTCTAAAAATCTCTCTTAACTTAGGTGAAGGGAGGGCCTGAGAGGGAATCGGCAGGCGTGGTCAGAGCGATGATCCGAGAACTTAATTCCTGGTATAAGTGGGGCAGCTGGAGGGACAGGGCGGGGGTGGCTGGGACAAGTGACACAGACCTCCAAGGTCTATCATCTGTGCACAGCATGAAGCACCTTGCGACATACAGGCTGGAAAACGTCCTAGAGCCAGTTGGCAAGTCCTAGTGGTCGGTTCTGGAAACTGTAGCAACCAAGGGAGAGAGAACGGCGGACAGAGGCAGAAAACACAGAGAAGCTCTTCCAAACGCAAGTCACGTGTGGGCGATAGCAGGCCAGACTGAAGTCAAGCAAAGTGTCAGGATAAAATAGAAGGAAGTCAAAGTTTATTGATTGGTAACAAGGTCAGTGTGGAAAATATCCCTGTTCTGCTAGGTATATTTCTTTAGATATTGCTCCAACTGGCATTTTCTCTGAATGTCAAAGTGTCATCCAGGCTAATTAACATTTATTGGTGATTACTATGTGTCAGGGGCTATTCCAGAGGCTTCCAAAATCATTAGCCTCTTGAACTTTCGCAGTGCTCCTCTTCTGAGAGGAAACTGAGGTTCAGGGAGTAACGTGACCCCTGAGACCACCCAGCTAAGAAGTCACAGGGCTAGGACGTGAACCTGCAGAGCTCATCTGTTTCCGTGGCCGCTGGCCGCAGCACATGCATGGCTGATACATTTTGCGAGACTGTGTTGTTCTTGTGTCTGTATAAACATGATAATCCATGTTCAGTCAATATACAAAATATTATTTTCATAAAACTTTTCACTGGAATCAGTTAAGCGGCAAGAACTTTGTCCCACTTACCACTGGCCGTGCAGCCCAAAGGGGATGGCGCACTGTCCTGGGCACGTGGGGGTGGCCAGTGCTGCAGGGTTCGCCTTCCAGATCCAAGCTAGACAGAAAGGGTTGACTTCACAGAGCTTTGGACTCGACCTGCAAGCATCAAGTTATACTAACACTGGAATAAAAGGTGATTTTTCTTGCTTATTAGCTGTGAGTTTGGGGTAAGTTGTTTAAAACTCTAGAACTGCCCTATCCAACCCAGGAACCACGAGCCACTTGTGCCCATATAAACTTTCATTTTAATTAACTAAAATGAGATGCAGTTATGATTCAGTTGCTCAGATACTCCAGCCTAGTTTCCAGTACTCTACAGCCACATGTGGCTCGTGGCTACTGCACCGGATGACATCGATATGGACCTAAATCACTAAAATCACTTCAATTTTCTGCAGTTCAGTGGCATGCCTTGTAACGGGTCTCAGATTTGTAATGATAATTATCGTAGGACTGTTGCAGTTAACATGAAATGATGCACATAAAAGTGGTTTGCATGTTGCAAAGTGCTGTACTCAAGGTTTTTTTTAAAAATTATTGTAGTGTTATAAAACCATATCGTCTTTGCAATACTGAGACTTTGGCCCCGGGATCTTATAATCACGTTAGCTCTTTTTCAGAAGTTGGACTGTGTATCTTGACGTTGGCATTTATGCTTTGTTCTTTAAGACTGAAGTCTACCCTCTGCACTGCTGACGATTTCTCTTAATGCGGAAGGTACCATGATAGGTGCATATAAAATATGCAAGTTATATTTTACCATGAGGACCATGTCTGCTAGAGATTAACAGGAAAAAGTAGAATTACAGACCAGCTGGTCTGTCTTCATCTTTTGCCCCTAAGGAAGGGGCTACAGTGGACACAGAGCAGGTGAATGAGTAACGGCTCTCCCTGCGCCTCCTGGGCCAGCGACAGCCAAGCTCGCTAACTAGCAGCAGCCTTAATGACTAACACACATCCAGCTCAAGGGACAGGGAGGATGGGACTTCCAGGGACAGACTGTTTCTCATGTGCACCCATTGGCTTCTTTTAGGGAGCAACAAATTTGCGCGTCTGCTGGCGGTCGGCACGGGGAGCAGCGCGATGGAACGGAGTCTGAGGAACGTCCTCGTGGTGTCCTCCGGGTTCCTGCTCCTCTTCACAGCCTACGGAGGTCTGCAGAGCCTGCAGGTGAGTGCGCAGACGTCATGCTGTCTCGATTTCGGAACGTCTCTTGGTCTCCAAGGATCCTCGTGGTCACAGATGGCAATGAAATGGAATTTCTGTACATCCGCCAAACCCAGCATTTCTCCTCGCCCCCCAAAAGCTCCTCTAAAACAAGCAGCGGTTCGTGTGTGCAGTCACCTACACTACAGTTCCCACTCCCGTCCCCAGAGGTCACGCGACAGCATAGGATGTGTGGCTCTCGGACGAGGAGAGCAAGGGTCTTGGGACAGTGATTTGATGAGACATTCTTTGCCGTTGGGTGGTCGGAAAGAGACATAAGAAGAATCGTTGTGAATTCTATGGTTCCACACCCTTAGCTTTGTGGTCAGGGGCAGCAATGTGAATTTATCAAATTTCACTGGACCTTATAGATTCCAAGGCTGCTTGAAGCAAAACCATGAACTTTGACAAAATCGTCTCTGTGTATTTTGAACTTTGTGGTACGTTTTCCTCCTCGGGTCTCTGAGCCCATGTGAAAACCTAACAACATTCTCAAAAAGGCTGCGGCACTGGTCATGTGTACCTAGAAGTGGATTTGACGTATTTTCCCGAGGTAGTTACTTTCAAGTCTGACCTTTAACTGGGAGTGGAACCTCCAGGGAATTCCAGGGATTGGCCAGGAAATCAAGCTGTCATTGTCCCCCTGGGCACATTTTTCACCCAGGGCCATGCGTTGGGGCCTGGGGCTGTCATATATGAAACAGCTTTAGAGCTTCTGACGACAAGTTGGTGTGGTCTTGCATGATTTGTCAGTCAAGAACAAGAATTAGGCTCCTACTGTGTGCACGGTACTAAACCAGAGAAGCACACCCAGGAGTTCTGTTCTCACTGTGCACAAAGGCTTTGGATGCAGAGGTTGGCAAGGAAGGTCACATGCAGCCTTGAGTTCTCAAGTGCGCGTTTCCTTTGGAAGGGCTCGGTTCAGTCCTGCTTCTGATTAGGCTCCCAGGGGATGAAGTGACAGCCATGGTGACCCTCACAGTCACTTGGCAGGGGAAGCACAGCCTTCTTTCTTGCCACGACAGTTCAGGACTCCTGGAGTCCGTGCCTCCCCGGGCTGCGTTGTTGTCACAGAGCGTTGGAGTGTGTGTGGCGCCCGTTCTGTTGCTATGTCGAATGCAGTTGGCATGTGCTTTCCGGAGGGAGAGCTGCTCCAAGGCACGACCAGCCAGGACGCTGCCCTTTAGGAAGCTTGCCCGCAGGGGTCCTGCTGGCGGGGCCGGGGCTGGCAGTGAGGAGGTCAGAGTTCTTAGGAAGCAGCCTGTGGAGCAGGTACCGCCCAGCCGACCGCCTGCACGGCGGCCTCTGGACTTGGAGGCCAGAGGGAGGAGGAGGGCGGGAGGGCCTCAGAGGCTGCCAGTGTCCCTTCTCTCAGCGGTGATGGCAGGATCCCAGGGTACAGACAAATGTGGCAGACGACTGTTTGCCTCTGTGGCTCCCAGCACCGAGGAGCCTCATTCAGGAATCACTCGGTGGCATCCGGACGTGCTCCGTGGCGGCCGGCCGCTGTGCAGGGCGGAGGTGGCCACCCTCCCCCCAGCTCTGCCCACTCCCCGGGGCCTCCGGGCCTGGGAGACTAGCGGTGCGAGAGAGCCAGGCCTTCAACCCTGGCGGGTCCAGGGCCACGGAACAGCCTTCCACTCACCTGCTCCACCCTCGGGACCCAGCCGCATGGTCTTGCCCGCAGACCCAGAAGATAGAAACGTGCTGTACCTGGGATAATTGCCCCTGTTAGCCAGGACTGGCTTAAGCAAAACAGAATGTGTGGACAGAAGAGACTTCAGGGACAGCTGCATCCCAACCAGGCTGGAGGAACCCACCTCTCTCCATCGGCCCACCTCCTTGTACCTGGTTGGCTTCCTTCTCCGGCCCCAAGGAAGCACCGCATGCCCAGGTTTCCCTCCTCTGAGCTCAGCAACCCCAGCAGGAAGACATGGCCTTGAGTGTCCACCCTGGTCTGGCCTGCCAGGACCCCAGGACACTCATTCATGGCACGGCACTCACCCCCTGCAGCAGCCCCCTCCTCTCAACCTCTGCTGGAGGCCTCCTACTTATCAGGTGGTCTCAGCTCAGATTGCCCCCTTCTCCCTGCCCGCTCCCTGGAGCCGAGGTCTGGGCGTCTGCGCACTCCTGGTGTCGGGGCCCCTCATCACGGCACGTGCCTGCTCACTCTCCACCGGCAGCCGTGGGCTGTGCATTCCGGGCTGCAGGGACCGCGTCAGCGAGTCGGTCACCACACGCCCCACGCCTCGGGCAGTGTTGGATACACAGAAGGTTCTCCATGAATGTTTGGTGAATGAAGAACTCATTCCTGCTCCTTGACCTGCTGAAAGCTCTCAGGGCTCCCGTGATCTTGGAGAGCCCACCCAGGTCTCCAGGAGGGCACGGGCCCCCACGGCCTAGCTCTGGCAGACCCCAAAGCCACATCTTGCCGGAAGTGCTTGGCTGCTGGGGCAGAGGCCACCGAGTGTTCTGCACTGTCTCTGGCTCCAATGCGCGCCCTGGAGGACACCCTCTCCCTCACCTGCACCTCCCACCTCTGTCCCTCCCTCTCAGCGGCCTCCAGTCCCGCCAGACAGCCTTTCACTGACGCCCTCAGCTCCTTGAGGGTAGCCTCAGTTGTAACTTCCCCTGTATCACTGAGCCTCTGGTGGCACGGGCTTCACATCCGTCCTGTCGAATGAACGGAAAGAATGATGTGATGGTTCGCACCAGGAGGTCTTAGGAAGTTCAATGGACACGTGCTTATTCCGTGTGTGTGTTTTGCAGGCTGGCTCTCCTAACACATGCAAACACAGGTGTTTGGATGTGGTCGTGCACATAGAAAAAGACGTTTGCTTTTAAAATTTCGTTCCTACTGTGGATGTTGGGATCTGTCTTCCTTCTCTGTGGTTTGCAATCGAGTTCCATTGTACATGGCAAATGCACTCTGCCGGTCTGCAGCGGCGCTGCAGGTGGTGAAGACTCTCTGATGCAGGGAAATGCTGCGCTTTCCGTCAACACACGCAGAGGCAGCAAGCTCATTAAAGTATTTGATGCTCATGAGTGTTTAATGCAAAATATTAGGAAAACAAAGGCTTGGGCTGAACCAACTCTTATACTCCTGGCAACTTGAGCTATAAACAGAAATTTCCAGATAACCCCCACTTCAGAGGATAATGTTCAATTTCCATCTTCCAACCCAATTTTAGAATTTCTATGGGTCTAGCCATTCTTGCTTTTAACTGGTTTTAATTAACCACCAAGAAATATTATTAAGCACCTGCTTTAGACAAGGCATCAGGAGAGACTTTAAAAGTAGTGTTTCCCTGCCCTCAAAGCAATTGCAAGCCAGTTGGGGTGATGGAGAGATGGGCAAGGGCCATGTTGCTGGTCCAGAGAAATTCTAAGCAAGATCAAAGAGGAAGAGCTCTGGGGACGGTGGCATTCGAGGAGGGCTGAGGGACCTTCTCCTGTGCTGGAAGATGGGTGCGGTTTGGAGGGAGGGGGTGAGGCTGCACCCAGCGTGCTGAGGGGCAGAGGTGAGGGGGGAGAAGAGGGAGCTGGGGTGGGTGGCACTGCGTGAGCCATCAGTCTGGGCGTCTGAACTCGCCAGTGGACAGAGAATGACGGGCGGAGGGCTGTTCTAGAAGGTGGAAGCCAGATACATGGTGAGGATCTCTTGCTACAAGACATTCTGTCTTGTTGTTGGGGAGACCAAGTAGGAAGGAATTTTAATAGTGTCAGGGGCTGGGTTTGGTCCCCCCAAGTTGCATATGTAGAAACCGTAACCCCAGGACCTCGGCCGTGACTGCGTGTGGAGATGGGGCCGGGACAGAGGTGATGGAGTTAGAACAAGGCCCTTAAGGTGGTCCCGATCCGGGTGACTGGTGTCCTTATGAGGAGAGATTAGGGCACAGACCACAGACGAAGACCACCTGAGGCCGTCTGCAAGCCCAGGAGGGAGGCCCCAAAGTGAACCAACCCCGGCCCCTTGGTCTTGCTCTCCTGGCCTCTGGCACACTGAGGAAAGGAGTCCTGCTGTCTGCGTGACCGTCCAGTCCGCGGTACCGTGTTAGGGCGACCCTGCAGACTGAGCACCGGGCACCAAGATAATTGGCTTTCGGCTCATCAGACCTGGGCCGAGGTCCTGCTCTCCCGCTCACCAGGTGACATCTCCGTCACCGTTCCCATGGGGGCTAATGACACATCTCTCAGCCGTGACAGGGTGCTGAGCTGGAAGCTCTTATTTCTGTCTGGCCCGTTGCTGCCACTAAACAGCGACTACCTGGGAAAGGGGCTCTGGCCTCCGGGGTAAGAGACCCAACCTGAGCCACTGTCTCCCTGGGTCCGGCAACGGCATCTGGGGGAGGGGCTGGAGGGGCCGCACGTGGGGGAAGCACACGGAGGTGGGGGGCAGACCCCCCCCTCAGCTTCCCCCTCTTCGTCCTTCCCTCTTACACGTGAAATAAGAGGAAGAAACGATTTTGCTGAGTTTTCTGCCACTGTCAGGCTCCAGTGACGCCCTTGCGATGCCCTGTGCCAGCGGTTCCCTGCCGGCCTGTGACACCTCAGCTGAGCCGCAGGCAGGTGTCCACAGAGCAGGTGGCCCCGAGCGGCCACCCGGGCCCAGCACAGGCACCGTCCCCTCCCTGGTGTCCGGAGCGCCGACTTGCTGTAACCGGGGTTTGCCCGCGGCCTCCTCCCGCCATCTGGGGCAGCGAGGCCTGGTGCTGGCGGGCCCGTGGGACACACAGCGCCTGGTCCCTCCTCTGACGGCCAGTTTTGTCCCCACAGAGCAGCCTGTACAGCGAGGAAGGCCTGGGCGTGACGGCGCTCAGCACGCTGTACGGCGCGGTGCTGCTGTCCTCCATGTTCCTGCCGCCGCTGCTCATCCGGGGCCTGGGCTGCAAGTGGACCATCGCCGTCTCCACGTGCGGCTACGTGGCCTTCTCCCTGGGCAACTTCTCCGCCAGCTGGTACGGCCGGGCCCTCGGTACCATCCCCGCGTCTCTCTCAAAACATGCTCTGCGGCCCCAAACCCCCTCACTTCCCAGCGGGACCACATGGTGGTTTCTTCCTATTCCCACCAGGACGTCTCTGTCCCCTGCTGGCCCCACCTTTCCTGCCCAGTCCCTATCCCGGGCCCTTCCTGGGATCCGCCCTGGGCCTCTGCTTCCCTCTCCGCACCAGGGAACGTCTCTGGCCCCAGTAGCGACAGGGAGAATTTAACGTGGACACTAGGGTTAGTCTCACAGAGACAGCCAGGATGCAACCACTGGAGCAAACACTGTACCCTCAGCCCATCCTCAGCAGGTGGGCGCGGCCCAGCTGGACACAGGGACCGTCTGAGGTCCACCTGCTCCCAGCTGAGACAGCTGCGCAGAGACCAAGCCCTGGGGCCTCGGGCTGCCTGCCTTGTCCCCAGGAACACTTCCACCAAGCACCTCTGGACTGACCCAGGACATGTGTTTACGATGCTTCATCCTTCCTTTCTTATAACTCGAGTTTTCACATGACCCCCTGTTGAGAGGACTGAGCCAATCCAATGATCAATCACCTCTTAATGTGAAGCTGTGAGAAATACCTAGAAACCACCCACCTTCTCTGTGCTGCTTAGCTCGAGCTTTGCAGTTGCATCCAAATAAAAAACTCCGCTGACCTTGAATTTCACTCTCACAAATGACCCTGAACCAGAAATGGCCCTGAGTTCACTCACTCATCAGAACCTGACAGGGAATCCACCAATCCAACCCGTCAGTGCACAATGATGCCTGCGGTAGGCCAGGCACGCGGTTTCCTTCTCCCAGCCACACCGAGGAGGCACAGGGGACGCAGGTGCCACGTGTTTGCCTCTCGTCCCACAGGTACACTTTGATCCCCACGTCCATTCTGCTGGGGCTCGGGGCGGCCCCCCTGTGGTCCGCCCAGTGCACGTACCTCACGATCGTGGGCAACACACGCGCAAAGCAGGCGGGGAAGCTCGGCAAAGACATGGTCAACCAGTACTTCGGCATCTTCTTCCTCATATTCCAGTCGTCCGGCGTGTGGGGCAACCTGATCTCCTCTCTGGTCTTTGGCCAGACCCCCAGTAAAGGTAAAAGGGCCGGCAATTGCTCCAAAGCGGAGCAGGGTCTAGCGCTGGCCGCGGAAGGGTTGCTGGTTCCACTGGCTCACCTGTCTCCCTCCCGTCACCTGGGCAGGTGAGCAGGCCCCACACAGTGATCCGCGACCTGCCCGTGGCCCAGTCACCAGGTCCTGCTCACCACTGGGCAGTCACGTGGGTCTTAAGGTCCGTGTCCTCCAAGGCGCAGGGGAGCCCCAGGGAAGGGCCTGTGGGGGAACTGCCAGAGGAATTTGGGTTCATGGAATCACAGCTATCCTTTTAGACTAACAATGGGTTTGCCTGATTTACTTTCCTACTAACCTGATCCACTGCCCAGTTTTTCAAGTACTGGGTGTTGGATCCTTTCCCCTTGACTCCTGTGAACAGTGGACGGGCTGATGCCTTCATTCACCGTCTCCACCTGACCCTGCCAGACACGGTTTCAAGCATGTCTCTGTTTCATGACGGCACCTTCAATGCCCATGTTGAAGATTTAAACCAAGGGCAGAGGAAAGAAATCGCTTCAGTCTTACAGGAAGCCTTTCCCCACGGGGCAGAAAGCACTGACCCTCCCCAGTGGGATCAGGCTCTCCGCCTGCTATCCCTACAAAACCCACCTCTGGGAAACGCGGTAGCCAAGGCCGCCTCCTTCTTTCTCATACGGCGTCGTCCTTGCTACGTGCACCTGGAGAAGGGGGGCCACAGAGCTGGAGCATCTCAGCCACGACGCATGAAACCGCGATGAAGCTTCTGTCTCCGTCGTGACCATGTGGGTGGGGTGGCAGGGAGTGCTGATGCTCATCAGGACGTGGAAGGCGCTTTGAGGGCCTTGCGGGCCTTCTCCGCCATTCCACACCCCTGATCCCGTGATGGCCGGTCCCTGGCACTGCTCCCTCGCCAGCCCAGGAGACGGGAAGTTGTGTGTATGAGAGTCGTGTTATCAAGACAGCACACACTGAATACTCCCGAGTGCCTGCTGACGGGGAGTCTTCCGTAGTTCACATTGTATTCTTCAAACAGACCAGGGAGTTATGAAATCACCTCCCAAAGTCATGGAACCAGTTACAGTGAAAGAGAACCCAGCATTCCTGACACCCAGTTTGATGTGCTTTCTTCTGTCTGACTAATTTTGAGGAGTTGAGAAATTTTAGTTATGTCGGGAAAGTAATAACAAATAGTCAACACTTAATCCATGTTTGTTCTTCTCTGAATCTCTGCACAACACTGATATGATTCTCTGCCTCCCAGCTGAAGCATCTTAAAATCAAGTCTATAGACACATGCCTCGGGGTAAATGTGTTTAGAGACCCTGTTCGTTCAACCCTGACTTGGAGCGTCCACTCTCCTTTCTGCTGGCTCGTTCATTCCTCATTCCTGTCCGATTATTAGCACCTGTCTTCTCATAGCTCCTATTCGCCATGAATTCACAGAGGCCATCCCGGAGGAGCAGCTCGCGTCCTGCGGGGCCAGGGACTGCCTGATGGCCACCACGCCCAGCAACAGCACCCAGCGCCCCTCCCCAGAGCTGGTCTACACCCTGCTGGGCATCTACACCGGTACGTGCTCCACGACCCAGTGCCTAGTCCTAAGCAAAGCAAAACCAAACCTCCTTCCTGTGTTGACAAAGACCATCTCCCCCAGCGTAAATTTCCTTCCTCTGAAAAATCCTTGAAAAATGTGTTGGGTTGGATCACATGCAGGTATTTTCCTTACAAAGATCAAATGCGGTGGACTGGTGCTGTCTAATGGCACGTCCCGCGGTGATGGGATCGTTGTATTTCTGCATCTAATGCAGCAGCCAGGTCTAGGAATATCCGCTTTGTGAATCTGGGTGCTCCAGAACTGGGTACACGCATATTTGAAATTGTTATGTCCTCTTGCCAGATTGATCCCTTTATCATTGTATAACGACCTTCTCTTTTTTTTTTATTGTTTGTCACTTAAAGTTTGTTTTTATCTGATACAAATATCACTACTACTGCTCACTTGTGGTTTCTGTTTGCATGGAATATCTTTTTCTATCTCTTAACTTGCATCCTGTTATGTATGTGTCTTTACAAGTAAAGCGTGTTCTTTGTAGATAACATATCGTTGGATCTTACTTTTTACCTATTCTGCCGTTATGCTTTTAAGTGGAGAGTCTAGTCCATTTACACTCAAGGTCATTACTGACGTGGGAAATGCTGCCCCCGTCAGTATGTTCTTTGTTCCTTCCTCTCTGGCTTATCCGGTGTACTCACGGTTTGGTGGTCTCTGTAGCAGTGCCGTCCAAGTCTTTTCTCTTCCACAATCGTGTTTGCCTTGCCTCTGAATTTCAGACTTTCTTGTGCTTTCACGATGGCAACCGTCATCCTTTTGTTTCCGGGTTCCGGCCTCCCTTGAGCATTTATTGCAGGGCCGGTCTAGAGGGGACGAGTTCCCTTAGCCTCTGCTTCTTTGGAAAAACTTTATTTCTCCTTCATTTAAGAAGGATGATTTTGCTATGTATAGTATCCTTGGCTGGAAGGTTTTTTTTTTTCTTTCAGCACTTTGACTATATCATCCCATTCTCTTTTGGCCTTTAGGGTTTCTGCCGAGAAGTCCACAGTTAGTCTGATGGGAAATCCTTTATAGGTGACTAGATGCGCTTCTCTTGCTGCTTTTGGAATTCTCTTTTTCTTTAATTCTAGACAGTTTGTCTATAATAAGCCATGGGGAATACCTTTTTGCATTGTTTCTGTTTGGGGATCCCTGGGCCTCCTGAGTCTGAATGCCTAAAGCTCTTGCTAGACTTGGGACGTTTTTACCTACGACTTCATTGAATAGGTTTTCAAAACCTTTTTTCTCTCTTTGCCCTCTGGAATGCTGATAATTGATGTATTTGGGCACTTTATGGTGTCTGATATATCACAAAGTCTTTGTTGATTCTTTTTTATTCTTTTTTCATTATTTTTGTCTGTCTGAGTTATTTTAAAAGACCTCTCTTCGAGCTCTGAAATTCTTTCTTCTGCTTGATCTAGCCCATTGTTGAAGCTTTTGAGTGTATTTTGTATTTCATTCAGTGAATTTTTCAGTTTTAGAATTTGTTTCATTTGTGTGTGTGTGTAGGGGGGGGGGTATCTACCACTTTGGTAAGTTTCTCATTCATATCTTGAATTGTTTTTCTGATTTCTTTGTATTGATTTTTGGAATTCTTTTGTATCTCACTGAGCTTCTTTAGTATTGAAATTTTGAATTCTTTTTTCAGTATTTTCTGAATTCCTTTTTCATTGGAATCTGTTGTTGAATTACTGAGTTCTTTGCTGGTGTCACATTTCCTTGCTTTTTAATGTCTCCTGTGCCCTTACATTGATAGATATGCATCTGGTGCAACAGTCACTTCTTCCAATTTTTTGAATTTGATTTCACAGGGAGAACATTTTCTGGAAGATGTGTCAGTGGTGCTGGGTGGGCAGGACCGTTGGGCTTTGATTCCGGGCACATGCACTGGTGTAGTTTCTCTGATTTCTTCAGCTGCAACAGCATCAGTGGTATCTGTGATTTTTTCAGTGGCTTAGGGTGAAGTTATCAGAGGAGATGCTGGTGATGTTTTGCTGAGGACAGGGAGGCCAGGTGTACCAGTCTTCGAGCTCCAATGGTGGCAGCGAAGGGCTGTGCATGTCTGTTCTTGGGCCCAGGGTAGCGAATATTGGCACTGGCATTAGTGGGTCCAGGCTAGCCAATTCTCTGGCCTCCAAGTGCTTGCTCAGGTGCCAGTAGTGGCAATGTCGTACCAGGTAAGTAGACGACGTGTTCTTGGGCCCCTGGGATGCTGGTGTTGCACGGAGGACGGCAGTGGCTCATGCTGGAACATGGAAGTCCTGTTGCTAGTTTGGGCTGGCTACTGTCAGCAGTGCCCAGCAGGCAGTTCTCAGGCTCCGGAGAGCAGGCACCTTTTCTCCGGCAGTAGCAGTGGCCACAGTGGTGTGTGCGGGGCCTGTGCTCAGGATGTGCACTAGAGCACAGAGGCCACCCCTGGCATGGGTGGGGTTGGCACCCATAGCCACAGACAGGGAGCGCTCAGGTTCTGGGCAGCACTCACGTGGGCTCCTGGCTGCAGCAGTGAGTGCAGCATTGTGATGATAGGGACAGATCCCGCCCGCTGCTTGCACAGAGACCTTGTTGCCTGTGGGGGCATGGTGGTATCGCCACCCACTGCCCCAGGCATGCAGTTCTCAGGCTTGCCCACTCTCGGTGGCAGCAGTGGCTGCAGTGCGGAAGGGCAGGAAACACAGTGCAGTCAGGGAGGGACTGAGCCTTCTGGTCGCAAGCCGAGCACGGAGGCAGGGCCACCGGTGGGGGCACCACTGCTGCTCACAGCCCCAGGCAGACGGTCCCCTGGCTTGCCCACCAGGCCCTGGGGCAGCAGCAGCCTCTGCGGCTGTGGCGGTGTGTGGGGGAAGGATTCCACTCTCCTAGTGCAAGTCCCTGCCGCTGTGGGAGGCCGGGTTGCATCTCACAGCCCCAGACAGGAGCTCTCGGGCTCAAGGAAGCATGCACTCTGTTTCCCTTGTCCCCAGGGTCCCCTCCTTGGTGTGCCGCACCGTCCTTTTCCCAGGGAGTAGTACTCACTGTGGCTAGAGTGCTGGGGACCCCGCAGCACCTCCGGGGCCAGCCAGCGCTGTACCCTCCAGGTGGATGCTGGGGCATGCCAGTGGGGGCCCTGAAATGTGGAGCTGTGGGGGCTGTGGTTCCCAGGGCAGGGTGCGGTCCAGTGGCAGCTGTACTCTCACAATGGCACCAAATTGCAGCCACTTAGGCCTTAGGGGTATGTGTGACCCAGCATGAGTTCCCTGCCTGGTGCAAGGCCCTCACAGGGTCTCCAGGTCACCAGGCTGGCCCGTCTCAGGGTTCTTGTGTGCAGAGGAGCTCTCCGTGGTCGGGACTGCGGCAGAGCGCGGTGGATGTGGACCACAGAGCGCCTCTCGCCTCTTTCTCCTGTGCTGAGGGCCTTCTGCGTCTCCTCTCCTGAGCTCCAGGGCTCTCTCCAGGCTGCTCTGCTCAGGTATGGCCTCTAGTCACAACCTCGGTTCTTTCTGGAGAGGGGAGTGTCCGATCTATGACCTAACTCTTATATTCAAAGAGTTATTACTGCTTTGAAAAGGATACATTGAGAGGGGTTTTTAAATGATTCTGAGGGAAATTTATATATATTCTTTGTCATTCTTGAATTTGGGAATTTATGAAGGCCTTGTAACGTGTCCTTAAAGATCAAAGTTCTGGTACATGTCAGACCCAGGGAACAGAGTCCAGCGCCCTCCTGGAAATCAGAGGCTGGAAGGTTAGCATGCACAGCAGACCTCTGTCCTCGGGGAGGGACAGTGAGGGGCCACCAGCACTCAGGCCCCTGTAGAGCCACCTCCAGATCAGAGGTTGCAAGTGTGCCCTCATGAAATGTTCATCCAGACGGAGCAGGCACACTGAGCACTGGCGTGCGTCGGGCACCGTGCTAGAGACCAGAACCTCAGCATCGACAAGGTTAGAGTCCAGTGGAGGAGACGGAAATGCACTCGGCTAACCAACATCTGATGGAACATGTGTTGCGAACGGCTCCCAGGTGGCACATAGCTACACCTTCCTGGGTAATTTCGGGCCTGGGCCGTGGGTGCTGACGCAGCTGTCTCTGCCTTCCTCTCAGGGAGCGGGGTGCTGGCCATCCTGCTGATAGCTGTGTTTCTCGAAAACATACAAGACACTCAGCGGGAAGGTGGAGGAGAGAAGAAATCAACACCTTTTTGGTCCACGCTGCTGTCAACCTTCAAGCTGTTCCGAGATAAGCGCCTGCGCCTCCTGACCCTGCTGCCGTTGTACAGCGGCCTGCAGCAGGGCTTCCTCTCCGGCGAGTACACCAGGGTAGGACAGAGCAAGAGCCACATGCTCACGCGACACACGGCGCCACTGCCGTGCCTGTGTCTGCGCCTGCAGGGGCGTTGGCTTCTCCGGCCATCCTCCCAGCCCAGCTGGCGGGAAGAGGCTCCTGTGTGCCGGGCCCCACAATAGCTGAGTTTACGGTTCACGGTGCAGCTTCCAAGTGACCAGCTCACGGGAGCCGGGACTCCCTATGTCAGGGGACACTCCTTGCTTGATGCGAGTCTCCCTGGGAAAAGGGCGGAGCTGTCAGACGGGCAGCTGTTGCTGGCCCAGCTTGTGTTGGTTGCCTGGCTCTCGCCCTGCGCCCTTGCTTCAGAGCTCACTGGGGGAGGGCATCAGATCCACGAATAGCATTGACGTCCCTTACCGCTCCGGTTTTCAAACTGGGCCTCACAGGAAAGCAGTGCGGCCACGCAGGCACTGTCTCCCTGCCCACCCCAATCCCCTTCTCCCCAGGTGAGCACTGCCTGGCCACTCCGTGTGTAAGGGGAGGCCCCTGCGGGGGCTGGCCAGAGCAGTACAGGACGCTGGGCACACCGTGGCGGTTGGTCTCTGGAGTCGGCACAATCAGAGCTCCACCCAGCTCCCTGCAGTGGCCTCTGTTGCCCCGGTTTGCCTGCCAGGGTGCTGTCCTATTCTGAGGAGCCTCTTGATGCTTGGAAGGTGCCCCACAGTGAGGCTTTGTCCTAAAAGGCCACCCGCAGTAGATGAGAGCCGAGGTCCTCACCCCCGCACGTGCTGGACAGGAGACGGGGCACGCAGGGGCTTGGCCTGGGCATCTGCCTGTGCCCCGCGCCTGCCCTCCAAGGTGCACCCCTCCTGAATGGAGACCCTCTCCGGCCCCCACCGTTGAGTCCCGCCCAGTCGTGGCTGCCCCCTTAGCGAGATAAAAACGCAGCGCAGTCACCCTGAATCTCGGGTGGACCGCAGACGCCCTGTAGAGCAGGTGTGTCCCGCCACAGCGGGGTGTCCTGCATTTACCTGGCAATGCTGCCCTTGGGGCAGCCTTGGTGGAGAGTCTCAGGGGCTTGAAAGAGAAAAAACAAGATAACAAAAAAGTCCACTTGGTGTTTTGGACACGTTCCCCCCATCAGACTTGTCACTGCCCCCACATGTGGCTGCCGTGAGGCCGGGTGGTCCCCAGCCCCTTCTGGTGCCCGTCCTCGGCTCCGCCCAGAGACAGGAGGACGCTGGGACAGCGAGAGGACGTCCGAGCGCAGCTGGCCGTGCGGGCTGCCCAGCGAGTCGCTGTGACGGTCAGGGCCGGGGCACTTTTCTACCTCCTGGGCTCTGACGCAGAGCTTCCCTCCATTTCTCTCCGTCTTCTCCTGACTGTCGCACTAGGGGACGGCCGGCGCACGTTAGCCTCCGCGTGACATAACGTGCGTGTCGCGGCTCATGGCTGCAGATGTACGGGGAGAAACTTTGTCCAGACGTCTGTCCAAACTGCTCCTGTTCAGTCTGTGCCCCAGACAGGATTTCCTCCCGAAGAGCGGCATTGTTCTCTGCCCTGGGAGCTGCGGGCCACGTTAGCGCACCCGCGGGCGCCGGTCCGGCTTGCTAAGCTTGGGCCCCAAAGGAGCCGAGAGCATGTGTGACCTGCCCTCTTCCTCCCCCAGTCCTACGTCACCTGCGCCCTGGGCATCCAGTTTGTCGGCTACGTGATGATCTGCTTCTCGGCCACCAACTCCCTGTGCTCCCTGCTCTACGGGAGGATCTCCCAGCACACGGGCAGGATCGCGCTCTACGTGCTGGGTGGGTGCGATGTGTGTGTTGGTGCTGGTGGGAGGGTGTCCGTGAAACCGCTTTGAAGTCACAGAGCCCTGCACAGACCCCCATCTGTTCATGGCTCCCTCCGGTCCATGGACAAACGGGAGTTGGATTTCTCCTCCGCCCCGGGCTCTGGGCAGGCTCTGCGCTCAGCACGCGCCACACAGCGCAGGGAGCAGGTCACTCCTGCCAGCCGGTGCTTCCTCCATGCGGGGCTCAGCGGAGCGTGGCCAGAGGGCAGGCGGCGTCAGTGCAGGGTTTCGTGGAGGCAAAAACGAGGGACCCTGAGCCTGTCCCGGGTCCTGGGGGGGCAGGGGCCGCCGGAGGGCCATGCCTGGGTCGTGGCAGCTTTGCTCACAATTGTATCTTTATAAAGTGGGTAAAGATGAGCTTTTTATAGCTGGTGGACTCCACTCTAGACACACAGCACTCTCCATTTTTCCCGGAAGTGAAGCAAAGAGAAGAAACACAGATGATGTGAATCGTGAGAAATAGGGCATTAGTGGAGACAGCCCCCAGGTCCCAGGCAGGGCGGGTCTGAGGACGTATCACAAGAGGGAGGGAAACGATGAGCCTCCTCGGTGCCTGTGAAGGGCCGAGCGCTCAGCATGTGGCCTATTCGATCTTCACAACCGCCCTGTGTAGCAGACAGTGCCCGTTTTACAGGCGAGGAAATTGAGGACCAGAGAAGTGCAGTGACTTGGCCAAGATCACACAGCCTTGGGGAACGTGGGGTGGACCTGTTTTTCTGGCTCCAGAGACCCTGCTCTTTCTGCTACTGCAGTCTCTGGAGGTCACAGGATGTCCTTGTTGCTCCAGTCTAGAAACGCCACAGGGTTTGCTGAAACCAGGGGCCAAACGTTAGGACCCACTGGGCCACAGGTGGGAGCACAGACATCTGCCCAGGGTCCCTACCCTGTTTGGAAGCGCAGGTGGCCCCGTGGAGACAAGGCGCAGAGTGTCACCTTGCAGCTGGCAACGTGCACACCTGTCAGCGCACAAACGCATGTCCGAGTCCCCCCGAGATCACCTGGGGGCATAGCAGGGAGACATTTAAGCACGAAGCACCTGTGGAGGAGGACCCCGGCTCCGCTGACCTCTCCGAGGCTGCGGCCACCTCAGCAGGGGACTGTAGCCCCTCACGGCCGCGGGCTTCCTCCCTCTGCACCCAGGTGCGGGCACCCAGCTCTGCTGCTCGATCGCCCTCCTGCTGTGGACGCCTCGCCCCGACCAGCTGGCTGTGTTCTTCGTGTTCCCCGGCCTGTGGGGCGTGGCGGATGCCGTCTGGCAGACGCAGAACAACGGTGAGTGTCCCCCGCACACCCCTCTCCTCCGCAGGTCTCCTCGGCATCTCGCTGGCGTGGCCGCCCATGCAGGGGGCTGAGCAGGGCAGGGAGCCCCGTCGGACGCGGTACGCTCAAGCCGGGAGAGGTGAGTTGAGAGACGGAACAGAACGGGTGGCCAGGAAGGCTTCGGAGTCACACTCTGGTCTGAAGTGTTTGCTCTGAGCGCTTGCTCAGATCCGTGATGCAAGAAAGGACCCCCCCACCGCCGGCCCCGCCAGTTCCCTTGTGACACAGTGTCCTCGGGATGGACACTGCCCAGCTCAAGTAGAGGTGCCGCCTCCAGCCCGGGCGAAGGCTCTTTCCTTACAATGACAATCCCCCGACTTTGACCACCATTAGGGCCTTTCTGAGCACAGATCCGAGTCCCCCGTGCACCCGGGGCAGGGATAGACGGATGCTGAGCACTGCCGGGAGTGCCCAGTCAGGTGGGGAAAGTCAGCACTGGCGGCAAGGAGTGTCATGGTGGCTGGGATCAGCATCTGTGCTGGATGCCACAGGGGTTCGGGGGCAGTGGTGGGTTTTCTGGGAGTGTGGGGGTGGGGGATCCCCTGGGTGAGAGTGGCAGGGGAGGGCAGGACAGGCTTGTCCCAGCATCACACTCCTTCGAATCTTGGCGTTTGTCGTCTAGGTGGCTGGTGCAGGAGGTGGCTGGTGTAGGAGGTGGCCTGGGGTTCCGTGGACTTTCTGGAGTATAAAAGGGTGGCCTGGGGTTCTGTGGCTTGCCTGGAGTGTACAATGGTGGCCTGGGGTTCCGTGGCCTGCCTCAAGTGTAAGAGGCTGGCCTGGGGTTCTGTGGACTGCTGGGGGTGTAAGAGGGTGGCCGGGTGCCTGTGGAGGGATCACGCAGAGAGACAGGCTGGGCAGGGCTGGCGTGCCTGGGAAGGAGTCACACTTGGTCGTCGTTTCCCCACTGAGGGGTGGCCAGTCAGGGGCTGTGGGTTGCTCTGGTGGCGCTCCCAGGACACGGGGCTTGGCGTCTTGACACCTGGTGGAGGAGAGCAGCCGGCGAGCTGAGGATCTGGTTGAGTGGACGGGGCGGCTCTGGCTGGGCATGGGGGCTGTCAAGGCTTCTCTTTGTTGTCTTTCCACTCGAGCTCAGGGCTGGGACAGGGAGAGGGAGGACCCAGAGAAGGAGGGTCGAAGGCGCAGCAGGAGGAGGGCTGCCCTGTCCGTGGGGACCTCGCAGGAGGACGGCAGCCTGCGGGACAAAGGGGAAGCTTCTCCTTCATGGGGAAAGACGCTGGCGGAATCAGCAGGGAGGCGCGCTGTGAGTGGCCATCGGGAGGTGTTTGTGGGTCCAGTTGTTGTCTGCAGTGAGACGAGCTAACGGGTTCCAGAGGGTCGCTATGGAGAGGAGAGGGCAGGGCTGGTGCGCGGAGGACGGTGTTCAGAAGGCGTGCATTTCGGGTGGTGTTGAAATGGCAGGCGTGGGGGCTTAGGCTGGAAACAGGCCCCACTTAGGGCCCGGGAGCTGAGGGTCTGGCAGTCGTTGATGAGACGAGATCGAAGGTCCTCTTGGAGGTGAACGTGGTTTGGAAAAGACCCTCTTCCCTCCAAGAGGGATGTCACTGTTCTGCCCTTACCCAGGAGACACTTGGGATTAGAAACTGGGTGACACCAGCACAGTAACTGCTACAGGCCCGTTTGCAGGGCTGGGCCTGGCGCTCTCCCCGCACCTGAGGACGGCAAAGTCCGTATCACCCCAGATCACGGGCTAAACGCTCCAGGCCAGGCCCTTTCTTGTCATCTGTAGGACAGCTGAAAAACTGCCTTCGAACAAACCTTCACTGCTGGACTTAGGGAGTCGTGTTTCTCCGTCTTTTCTCCTGCCTCGGTAACAGGGAGGCCTTGGTGAAGTTCTGTGTCGCAGTGACGGTGCCATGATCTGGCTCATTCCGCTCAAGGTCGGTAGCCTGGAGGGGACAGATTGGAACTACCCGTAGGCCAGGCTGCTCAGGACAGACACTGATTTCCGGCAAGGAGGTCCGCAGACACTCACGCTGGCTTTTCTGGGCAGTCAGAATTATACATTAGTGGCATGTCAGGCCACCTGGAGGGACCCCGTGAGCACCAGGGAGAATCTATTCCAGC